>WSYH01000223.1:0-199269 GCA_036426205.1 Ascaphus truei
CCCCCCCCCTCCCTCCACGGACTCGGGCTGGAGCTGCTGATGGTAAGCAACACACACACACACAGGCACTCATATACACACACACACACACACACACAGGCACACACATACACACACACACACACACACAGACAGAGACACACACACACACAGACAGAGGCAGGCACTCACGCACTCAGGGACACACATACACACACACAGACAGGCACGCACGCACTCAGACACACACACACAGACAGGCACGCTGCTTTCACTCCACACTCCTCCCCGCTCCCCGAAGCCTCTCCTCCTCCCGAAGCCTCCCCTCCCCATTGGCTCACAGCCACACCACGTGACGCGTCAACGCTAGGGATCACCATTTTCTTGTGTCCCATAGCGGCTGACGCGTCACAGCGTGTAGTGCGCTGTGCCGCCAGGGGGGACCGGGACCGGCTCCGCAGGATTCCCCTGCTGGTGGGGAACTCGCGTGTGGCCGCCCGCGCCAACGAGCGCAGCGGGACCGAGGCCTAACCATTGTGAACCCTTTGCCTGTGATAATGTTAATCCACGTACAAAGTTTTTTTATCGGGGATGGGCAACTCCAATCCTCAGGGGCCACCAACAGGCCAGGTTTTCAAGATAATCCCTGCTTCAGCGCAGGTAGCTCAATCAGTGGCTCAGTCTTCAATATATCCTGAAAACCTGACCTGTTGGTGGCCCTTGAGGACAGGATTTGCCCACCCCCTGTTCTATATGGTATTGCAAAATTAGAAATGTGTATGAAATGATCAAGTAAGAAATAAAACGATTACTAACCTTTGGCTACACTAAATGAAGTAATTACACGTTGTGCGAGGGAAATGACAGTGTAACTGGTGGAGAATTCAGACAATGTTCATGTTTTTTTTTAACAATAATGGTAACTTTGCTGCTTTTGCAAAGACAGTGGAGAAAATAATATATTTTTTTCTGCATGATTTGCTTTTGTGCTATGAGTCTTACAAGGGGTTAAAGGGACAGGAAATATATGATTATGTTATGGAACAAGAGCCACATTTCTGACTCACCCCCCTCTCTCCTTTGCAGTTTCTGCCTGTCAGATTTTATTCCCAGCTGCATGGAGTCTGCAGACACATACTGTGCCTGCGTGGCTTGCAACAATGTTGCACTCCTTGCCTGCGAGCATGACATCAGTGAGCTGCTACAGCAGTCTCTGAGATCCTCACCAGAATGGGCTAGTCTGCCCCCCCTCCTGTTTGTTCAGACATGGTCTGCCCCTAGACTTTTCCTTTGCCCACACCGCACCTCACTTCCTTTTCAACCCTGGAGACAGTGAGTAAAGAACCTTTCTCTGTTTATAACCCTTGGTGAGGCCATCTCTTTTTACCGGTTTCTAACTAATAATCACCACTACACACCATCCACAAGTATCTGTACCCTGCTACCTTTTCCCAATAAAGTGGAGGAAATATTACAGGACTTGGAGTGATTTAAAAGGGAACTGTGTTAATGCTATCGGGAGCCATTCATACCAACGTGCCCTGGCTTCAGAATAGTAAAAAGAGGACCGTGTGCCTTGGGAAATACACACAGAGATACAAGCGAGCAGCTTACGTAGCAAATAAATAAACAGCAGTCTCTCACCACATTGCACAAGCACGTTGCTACACAGAGCCACAAGCCTCTACACAGCAAACTACCACAGCTTTATGCAAAGACAGTGAGCAGCCTTACTTTGCTAATACTACACAAAGGAATCACACAGCAGCTACTACTCAAAGACTTTATGCTATACAGAATAGTCTCTGCATCCCAGGACAAGCAGCAGCTTCACTCTGCCAGACAGGGCAGCAAGCTTTATACAGCAAACTGCACACAGCCTTGCAACTAACAGTGCTTCTCTCACAATACCTAATTGCCTTTCTCTCTGTCTGAGTCCACCCGCTGCTCAGCCCCACAGTGAGGAGCCAACGGACATCTGTAAGTACAGCTACCCCAACGCTGCACGCTGCAGGACACCGCTCGGCATCATCTGAGACAGACGCCCATCGCTGACAAGGTAAAAGACCGCAAGCCACACGCACTGGCAAAGGCCTACACACACCTACAGCATGGCAGAACTCAGAGCCTCACCAGACATCACGCAGGAAAGCGATCTCTCAGACACAGAGACCGCTGCGCATCTGCAACAGGCGCAGGCAGGCGCAAGGCCTAAACGGACAGTCACACTGACACAAAAGGCCCGCGAAAAATATGAGAGCGACATTGAAGCACACCGCGAAAGGTTAGAGAAGGCCTGGGAGGACACTGGTCGTGAAATATGTAACGTTGCAAGCACTAGTGATCAGGAGAAACAAATTAGGCAAGCTATAGCCCAATTGAGGTCAAGTCACAAACGTTACCAAATGCTGTCACAAACATATCTCGCCTACCTAAAAAGAATTAACACAGAGGAAAGCCTCAGCGAACGCGACCAGCAGGAGGCAACTGACCTGGAGCGTGACGGCTTCGTGCAGACCACTATTACTGAGGCCGAAGACCAGAGAAAAGACCTTTTGCTGGAAACTGCATCGCAGCGCTCAAGCATATCCAGACACTCATCAAGGTCAGCAAGATCAGTGCAATCTAACGCGTCCAGCGCAAGCACAAACGCTACCAAGGCGCGAGCCGCCGCAGAGGCCGCACGTGCCAGGGCCGAATATAGTCGCAGAGAGGCAGCAGTAAGGGCAGAAAAAGCGCGCGTAGAAGAGGAGGAGCAGAATGCCACTGCTACCGCTGCCGCTGCAAATGCCGCCGCTGCTGCTACCGCCGCCGCCGCTGCCAATGCCGCCACTGCGCGTAGGAAAGCCGAATTTGATGCGGAACTAGAGGCGCTTAATCAAGAGAAGGAAGCCGCCGCCGCCATAGCCCAAGCTGAAGTCCTAGAAGCAGCCGCGCAACAGGATGGCGGGGAGCTACCGTACAGACGGATAGCCTCAGAGGATCCAGCCCAACGCACTGAAGACTACGTAAGGAGCCTCTTCAGTGTAAACACCAGCGCACCATCTCAACACGGAGGGAGCGACACCACAGACAACGAAAACTCGCTAGGACCACGAGGAGAAGACGCTGCTCCGTCAATGGCACACGCTGCCTGGGATAGCCACAGCCGCAACAGTGATCCACACGCCAGAGCGCACACGGATGCACCACAACAGGCTCGTAATCCAGGTACACCCACGCGGGAGAAAACAGCCCCTCACACTGGCCAGCAGCCATCACGCGTCCACGCCAAGGAAGAGGCGACCGCACAGACCGTCCCAGCAACTACCTCAGAACGGGGCAAACGCGCCGACGTCTCAGGTCTGACAGACATAGCCAAGTACATGATCCGGCGCGACTTGGTGCACGCAGGACTCATCAGCTTCGACGACCGCCCTGAGAACTACCGGACGTGGAAGTTCACGTTCAAAGACGCAATCGACAGCTTGGACTTCTCAGCAAGGGAAGAGCTCAACCTGTTAGTTAAGTTCTTGGGGAACGTATCCAGGGAGCAAGCGCAGAGACTTCGGACGGCAAACGCACATCAACCCCAAGTAGGTCTGGACCTAGTGTGGGAAAGGCTAGAAGAGACCTATGGCAGCCCTGAAGCAGTCGAGGATTCACTCTTCAAAAGAATCGAGAGCTTCCCCAAGATCACGAGTAAAGACTACTCGAAGTTACGAGATCTTGGAGACCTGCTGCAAGAACTGGAGTTCGCAAGGAAAGACCATTCCTTAATAGGTCTCAACGCCCTAGATTCAGCTCGTGGAGTGAGACCCATCCTGGAGAAGCTACCCTTCAACCTCCAAGAAAGGTGGCTTTCACAAGGTTCCAAATACAAAAGGGAGAAGCAGGTTGTCTTCCCCCCATTCTCATTCTTCGTGAGCTTCATCTGCGAAGCGGCAAAGACAAGAAACGACCCCAGCTTCGTCTTAGGGGCGCAAACCACATCCAGCGCCAGCCACCCGAGGAACGAAAGGTCAACAGCAAGGTGCAAGGACTCCAGAACACCCATCTCGGTCCACAGGACGGACGTGCCCCCTACGACCCACGCGAGTCCCAGTCAGACGGCCGACAGGGACAAAAAACCAAGGGACCTAAACAAAGAATGCCCTATCCACAAAAGGCCGCATCCACTTAACAAGTGCTTTGGATTCAGGATGAAACCCATAGAGGAGCGAAAGAACCTACTCAGGGAATGGGGAGCCTGTTTCAAATGTTGTGCTTCCACAACTCATTTATTCAAGGACTGCAAAGAAGCTATGAAATGCACAGAGTGCGATAGCGACAGGCACATAGCCGCTCTACACCCGGAAGCTATGAAGCCCAAAGCAAGCAAAGCCCCTAACCCTCCGACAAAGCAGGGCGGGGAGGAAGAAGTGGGAGACACACCCCCCCCGACGTCAGTAGCATCCAAATGCACAGAAGTATGCGGAGAAGGAAACGACGGTAGATCTTGCTCTAAAATATGTCTGGTAGCAGTGCACCCAGAGGGACAACCCCAAAGAGCCAAACGGATGTATGCGATCATCGACGACCAGAGCAACCGATCGCTGGTCAGGTCAGAATTCTTCGATATGTTCAACATACAAGACAGTACTTCTCCTTACACTCTCAGAACGTGCGCAGGGCGAATGGAGACTACAGGGAGAAGAGTGAATGGCTACACCATATGCTCAATAGACGGCAAAGTGAGCATGCCCCTTCCCACACTCATCGAGTGCAATCACATGGCAGAAGATAGGACTGAGATCCCCACGCCAGACGTGGCGCGACACCATCTCCATCTAAAAACCATTGCCGATCATATCCCACCACTAGACGAAGATGCCCAGATCCTGCTGCTACTTGGCAGAGACATCATGAGAGCACACAAGATCCGCGAACAGCGAAATAGGGACCACAACGGCCCAAGC
This sequence comes from Ascaphus truei, assembly GCA_036426205.1. Lineage (NCBI taxonomy): Eukaryota > Metazoa > Chordata > Amphibia > Anura > Ascaphidae > Ascaphus > Ascaphus truei. The sequence continues at coordinate 4,917 of WSYH01000223.1, forward strand.
GCTCAAAGGCTCGATCTAGGATGGGTGGTAGTGGGAGAAGTATGCATAGACAGGATACGAGGACCCGACAACGTAGGCGCCCTACGAACGAACTTGTTGGAGAACGGTCGTATATCCCACTTCAAACCTTGTCCGAACCACTTTCAGGTCCACGAGAAGCTCGAGACCAAAAGGAACTACGGAGACGCGCCTGTGGCAAGAAAATACCCCAATGACCTAGGGAGTACAGTGTTCCAGACAACAAAGGACGACGACAAACAGGCGCCATCAATGGAAGACAAAGAATTCTTGAGGTTAATGGATAAGGAGCTCTTCAAGGACAAATTGGGCAGTTGGGTGGCCCCACTACCTTTCCGCTCGCCAAGAAGACGCCTCCCAAACAACAGAGACCATGCTATGTCTAGGCTCGCTTCGCTCCGCCGCAACCTACAAAGGAAACCGGAGACCAAGGAACACTTTGTGGCCTTCATGCAAAAAATCTTCCACAGTGGCCATGCAGAGTTGGCGCCCCCACTGAAAGAAGGCGAAGAATGCTGGTACCTCCCGTCGTTTGGCGTCTACCACCCCCAGAAACCTGGCCAGATCCGAGTGGTATTCGACTCCAGCGCTCAGCATCAGGGAGTCTCCCTAAACGATGTTCTCCTCACCGGGCCGGATCTGACGAACAGTCTTCTGGGAGTGCTGATCTGCTTCCGCAAGGAACCTATCGCCGTAACCGCAGACATTCAACAGATGTTCCACTGCTTCCTTGTGCGAGAAGACAACCGTAACTACCTAAGATTCCTGTGGTACCAAGATGACGACGTAGAAAAAGAAATCACGGAGTACCGCATGAAAGTACATGTCTTCGGGAACAGCCCATCACCTGCAGTGGCAGCCTACGGCCTCAGAAGAACGGCCCAAGACGGAGAAGCAGAGTTCTGGAAAGACGCCAGGAGCTTCGTCGAAAGAGACTTCTATGTGGACGACGGATTAAAATCAGTTCCCACCGAAGAAGAAGCCGTAGATCTACTCAAGAGGACACAAAAGATGTTAGCGAAGGCCAACCTAAGGTTGCACAAAATAGCTTCCAACAGTGCCACAGTGATGAAGGCGTTCCACGCAGATGACCAAGCACCAGATCTCAAGAATTTGGATCTGGGGACCGACACGCCTCCCATACAGCGGAGCCTGGGGATCAGCTGGAATCTTAAAACAGACACCTTTACGTTCCAGGTAGCCATCGAAGAAAAACCCTTCACACGTCGCGGAGTCCTGTCCACCGTTAACAGTCTCTACGACCCGCTAGGATTCGTGGCTCCTGTCACTATACAAGGGAAGTCCCTCCTCAGAGAAATGTCCTTCGAAAAACAGGAATGGGACACCCCACTACCTCCAGAAAAACGGAAAGAGTGGGAAACGTGGAAACACTCCCTGAAGGCCCTCGAGCAACTTCAAATCCCACGCCCCTATTCACCTATATCTCTCACCGCCGCACACAGCAAAGAGCTTTGCGTGTTCTCAGATGCCTCCACCAAAGCTATAGCAGCGGTGGCCTACCTAAAAACCACGGACGTGGATGGAAGTTGCCACATCAGGTTCATCCTTGGCAAAGCTAAGCTGGCGCCACAACCTGACCATACTATACCCAGACTCGAGCTGTGTGGTGCAGTGCTAGCAGTAGAACTGGCGGAGCTTATCGAGAATGAGATGGACAGCAAACCAGATGCCGTCAAACTCTACACAGATAGCAAGGTGGTACTGGGATACATCTACAATAAGAAAAGGAGATTCTACGTATACGTAGCTAACCGCGTAGAAAGAATCAGGAAGTCAACCCAACCAGAACAATGGCACCACGTGCCCACAGAGCAAAATCCCGCAGATCACGCCACCAGATCAGTACCCGCATCTCAACGGCAGAATACGTCGTGGCTCACAGGACCAATGTTTCTTGCGCAGCCTGCGGAAACGCTACCAACCCCAGTTGACGATTTTGAACTCGTGGATCCCGAAAAGGATACGGAGATAAGGCCCCTACAAGTATCCGTGGTACTCACCAATGTATCGCACAAAAACGCATTCGGATCACATCGATTCCAACGCTTCTCAAAGTGGACGGCCCTTCTGCGAACAGTAGCCCATCTCGGGCATATAGCCTCCTCCTTCCGCCAGACACCAGACGGTAAAACTACCGGTTGCCACGGCTGGCACATCTGCAAAGAGCTGCGCACCGTAGAGGAAATTACAAAGGCTAAGGAAACTGTTCTGAGTCATGTTCAAAGGGAAACATATGCGGAAGAGATCAATTGCATTCGCGGAAAGAAGAGTGTTAACAAAAACAGTCCACTTTGGAAGTTGAATCCCTTCATCGACAACGACGGCCTCATGAGAGTAGGAGGCCGCCTCAATAAGTCCCAACTGAGCAGGGAGGAAAGCAACCCTCTTATCATCCCTGGCCGGCATCACATCGCCACTTTGTTGGTGCGCCACTACCACGAACAAGTCATGCATCAGGGACGACACTTCACCGAAGGCGCCATTAGGGCGGCGGGCATTTGGGTCGTTGGCATGAAAAGGTGCGTGGCCAGTAATCTCCACAAATGTGTTAGGTGCCGAATGCTGAGAGGCAAAAGCCAAGACCAAAGGATGGCGGATCTACCTGTCGACAGACTTAACACAGAACCCCCCTTTACCTATGTAGGACTCGATGTATTTGGGCCCTGGATGGTCATCTCACGTAGAACTAGAGGCGGGCTAGCAAACAGCAAACAATGGGCGGTACTTTTCACCTGCATGAGTACACGAGCTATACACATCGAGGTTATAGAATCTATGGATGCTTCAAGCTTCATAAATGCCCTCAGAAGGTTCTTTGCAGTCAGAGGACCAGTTAAACAAATACGCTCCGATTGTGGTACCAATTTCGTTGGAGCATGCAAGGAATTACAAATAAACACTAAGGACAATAGAGACAATAGTATCCAAAGATACCTGCGCGACCAAGAGTGCCGTGGACTTTTAAGAGACATTGTGGTGCGTCAAGCTAACCAAGAGCTGCGCACCCACCTGGCTTCCCTTACTGGAAGGCCTGGTCAAAGGACTTTGATGCCAGTGGTACCAGCCGGTATCACATTGCTATGGAAATATGGACCTTTGCAGTATATTGTTATGTTGTATGTATTGCACATATGTTCCACATAGCTTGCCATATAGTGGTATCTACAGATACCAGACGGGGAGTGTTGTGGAACAAGAGCCACATTTCTGACTCACCCCCCTCTCTCCTTTGCAGTTTCTGCCTGTCAGATTTTATTCCCAGCTGCATGGAGTCTGCAGACACATACTGTGCCTGCGTGGCTTGCAACAATGTTGCACTCCTTGCCTGCGAGCATGACATCAGTGAGCTGCTACAGCAGTCTCTGAGATCCTCACCAGAATGGGCTAGTCTGCCCCCCCTCCTGTTTGTTCAGACATGGTCTGCCCCTAGACTTTTCCTTTGCCCACACCGCACCTCACTTCCTTTTCAACCCTGGAGACAGTGAGTAAAGAACCTTTCTCTGTTTATAACCCTTGGTGAGGCCATCTCTTTTTACCGGTTTCTAACTAATAATCACCACTACACACCATCCACAAGTATCTGTACCCTGCTACCTTTTCCCAATAAAGTGGAGGAAATATTACAGGACTTGGAGTGATTTAAAAGGGAACTGTGTTAATGCTATCGGGAGCCATTCATACCAACGTGCCCTGGCTTCAGAATAACTGATCAAACAATTCTCCTTTCCAATTCAACTACTTCTTTCTTTTTTAAATGTATCGTGGGCTGGGGAGGATCTGCCCGGGCCCGATCCAGGCAAGGTCCCTGAGGCAACCACGCAGTGTTATAGCCATGTGCAAATTAGGGGCATTCAACCTGTGTGCAAGTACTAAAACTTGGTGTAGCCGATAGTCCCTGAGAAAAGGTTTGAGAAACGCAGCTGTAAGGTAAAGTGAGGCTGGTCTTTTTGCAAAAGCCCCAACCCCCTCTGGGAAAAAAGGCAGCGGACACTTTTACCATGTGATATTTCAAAATGGCTGACTTTCAGTCCCATGTGATTCCCTTATTCGTGTCCTACAACCGAATGTCAGAGTCTTCTTTCCTGCTCCCAGCCACAGTTCCCTTGTCTGTCCACCGGGTGTGCTGCTGTTTTCTGTCTGTTCTGGGGTTTCTCTGTCTGTCTGTCTCCTCTTGGTGCTCCATATAGTTTCCTGTTTCCTGTTCCTCCCTTGCCTTTGTTTTGTGTCCTGACTCCTTACGCCCATGCTTCTTTTCCTTGTGGAGTCCTGATTCATATTTAAGGCCCTTGCTAGTGTTCTGGCTTATCCCCGTTTGTTTCCTGCTTATGAGTCCCAAGTTTCAGTTCCTGCTCCCCTGCCCTGTTCTTGCCTGGACCCCTATGATCCTTGCTTGCCGCCTGCCACCGACCGCTGCCTGGACCCCGACGATCCTGCTTGCTGCCTGCCACCGACCTCAGCCCCTGACCCCAACAATCCTTGCCTCCCCTGCTGTTCTGGCCACCAAGGTCCTACCCTCTACAGGAGTCTCCCATCGTGATAGAACACAAAGGTCACTTCTGGACCTCACTGGAACAGATCCATCACCTGTCTGCTTCAGCAGACCTCCTGCTTGCATTGGGTTGACGATAAGTACTCTCTTGGTGTTTGGAAATTGTGGCTTCCTAAAAGTGCTTGCTTCAAGTTTTCCTGCAGGGTTTGTTATATTCTGATTTTTGTCCCTGAGAAGAGTTCCCTTTTTTCTTTTTGTGGGAATTCGAGCTGAAACGGTTTTTTTTTCGTTTTCCTTAAGCAAATCAACCACTGCACCCCCTGTATAGATAGGGAAGATTTATTGTGTTCAAAAACGTTTCTGCTGAGACTACAGTAGAACTGTTGCTGCAGAGACCAGTGCACTTTTCTTTGAGCCTCTTTTGCAGTGTCTGGTTTAACCCCTGGGTAGGTTTACCATACATTTTAAGTTATGGTGGGTGAACAGGGCGACAGAAAACCTCCACCGTTAGCATATAGCCAATAAAGAATATCACTTGTGAGCACATTCACATGTCTTAGACAGGTCTTCACCCACCATAACTTAAAATGTATGGTAAACCTACCCAGCCTAGAAATATTTCAAAGGAAGTATAAACCAACCTCACACTGATGATACCCATCAAGGTTGAAACATGTCTGTGAGTGGTTTAAACTTGCTTTGCTAGTCCCATGCTGTGTTTAAAACCTGTGTGAACGGTGATACATCAGCTTAAATGGGCTCCATGTGAATGGATATTCCAGGCAAAAGGTGACACATTGTGTGCTCATTTGCATGTCATTTCCCAGAATCCCTTGCTGCAGTGGGAGCACTCTATGCTAGGTGGTAATGGTTGAAAGGCAGGGTTGCAGACCTGTCTAAGACATGTGAATGTGCTCACAAGTGATATTCTTTATTGGCTATATGCTAACGGTGGAGGTTTTCTGTCGCCCTGTTCACCCACCATAACTTAAAATGTATGGTAAACCTACCCAGGGGTTAAACCAGACACTGCAAAAGAGGCTCAAAGAAAAGTGCACTGGTCTCTGCAGCAACAGTTCTACTGTAGTCTCAGCAGAAACGTTTTTGAACACAATAAATCTTCCCTATCTATACAGGGGGTGCAGTGGTTGATTTGCTTAAGGAAAACGAAAAAAAAACCGTTTCAGCTCGAATTCCCACAAAAAGAAAAAAGGGAACTCTTCTCAGGGACAAAAATCAGAATATAACAAACCCTGCAGGAAAACTTGAAGCAAGCACTTTTAGGAAGCCACAATTTCCAAACACCAAGAGAGTACTTATCGTCAACCCAATGCAAGCAGGAGGTCTGCTGAAGCAGACAGGTGATGGATCTGTTCCAGTGAGGTCCAGAAGTGACCTTTGTGTTCTATCACGATGGGAGACTCCTGTAGAGGGTAGGACCTTGGTGGCCAGAACAGCAGGGGAGGCAAGGATTGTTGGGGTCAGGGGCTGAGGTCGGTGGCAGGCAGCAAGCAGGATCGTCGGGGTCCAGGCAGCGGTCGGTGGCAGGCGGCAAGCAAGGATCATAGGGGTCCAGGCAAGAACAGGGCAGGGGAGCAGGAACTGAAACTTGGGACTCATAAGCAGGAAACAAACGGGGATAAGCCAGAACACTAGCAAGGGCCTTAAATATGAATCAGGACTCCACAAGGAAAAGAAGCATGGGCGTAAGGAGTCAGGACACAAAACAAAGGCAAGGGAGGAACAGGAAACAGGAAACTATATGGAGCACCAAGAGGAGACAGACAGACAGAGAAACCCCAGAACAGACAGAAAACAGCAGCACACCCGGTGGACAGACAAGGGAACTGTGGCTGGGAGCAGGAAAGAAGACTCTGACATTCGGTTGTAGGACACGAATAAGGGAATCACATGGGACTGAAAGTCAGCCATTTTGAAATATCACATGGTAAAAGTGTCCGCTGCCTTTTTTCCCAGAGGGGGTTGGGGCTTTTGCAAAAAGACCAGCCTCACTTTACCTTACAGCTGCGTTTCTCAAACCTTTTCTCAGGGACTATCGGCTACACCAAGTTTTAGTACTTGCACACAGGTTGAATGCCCCTAATTTGCACATGGCTATAACACTGCGTGGTTGCCTCAGGGACCTTGCCTGGATCGGGCCCGGGCAGATCCTCCCCAGCCCACGATACATTTAAAAAAGAAAGAAGTAGTTGAATTGGAAAGGAGAATTGTTTGATCAGTTATTCTGAAGCCAGGGCACGTTGGTATGAATGGCTCCCGATAGCATTAACACAGTTCCCTTTTAAATCACTCCAAGTCCTGTAATATTTCCTCCACTTTATTGGGAAAAGGTAGCAGGGTACAGATACTTGTGGATGGTGTGTAGTGGTGATTATTAGTTAGAAACCGGTAAAAAGAGATGGCCTCACCAAGGGTTATAAACAGAGAAAGGTTCTTTACTCACTGTCTCCAGGGTTGAAAAGGAAGTGAGGTGCGGTGTGGGCAAAGGAAAAGTCTAGGGGCAGACCATGTCTGAACAAACAGGAGGGGGGGCAGACTAGCCCATTCTGGTGAGGATCTCAGAGACTGCTGTAGCAGCTCACTGATGTCATGCTCGCAGGCAAGGAGTGCAACATTGTTGCAAGCCACGCAGGCACAGTATGTGTCTGCAGACTCCATGCAGCTGGGAATAAAATCTGACAGGCAGAAACTGCAAAGGAGAGAGGGGGGTGAGTCAGAAATGTGGCTCTTGTTCCATAACATCAGTCACAGGAATAGCTAGAGCTTCTTTGTAATCCAAGTTGGTCAATCGGTCAGTGGTTTCCTACTTTTGGAAAATCCTGAAACATATGCTAATATTCAGTCAGCCAAAGGGCCAAATATGATATTACATGACAAGTGCTTGCGCGCTACTTTATCTAAATGTTGATGCAGCTATTAAGTATGTAACTGTTTCGAGACTGGCAGGGCCTGTTGTCATTTGTATAGTATTTCTGGTGTACAGATTTAGTAGCTGTTATTGTGCAGTACATACTAACGCATTTTTGGTGGAAATCCATAGCGCAATATCTTGGTCTGGCTTAATTTAAAGAAACATAACGTGCACCAAAAGTCATGGTGAAGATCTTATTATCCGTGAACATTTAATGCATCTAATTTGGGTCCAACCACAACTGTTACATCTGCACTCCATGGAACTACTTGCAATATTCAGACAATCTAATCCATGTTTGTATGTAGTACATCTTACTTCTACTAATATGTCAAATCCATTAAACTGTACTTGATCCATGATTACAACAGCTGAACAACCTAATATTTATGCTTAAGTTAAGCCACATCATTTTCAGGCTTTTCTATGCATCGGTTTTTTTCTGCCTTATATATGTTTTCAGTTTTATATTTTTTCTTTGCAAAGGGGCCTATTTTTCCATCACTATATAAATGTGTTGTGTATCACTTGCAGATGCTTTTTCATCTTGCGTAGACGGCTCTGCTACTTTCAGTTGTCACCTAATACCATTACGTTAGCTCTATAATGTAGAGAGGGTGATAGTTGCATTTCAATTTCCGCACCAATATACGTTCCAACCCAAAGAAGGGGATATATTTCAGATACCGGGCAGTGGAAATCTGCCATACACAATAACTCCTCGGTGTATCAGTGATATAGTTTAACAGCTATGTAGGAACTGGATTTTCAAGTAATGACTTCCAAATGTTTGGAAGTTAACGCCAGAGTACTCAAAACGAATGCAATCGTAGAACTGAGATGTGGAATCCACACACTCAGATATGAGTCGTGTCATGAACACTTTGTCATCTCTACTTACACTTTCACCCTTTCTAATGATAATTAGATATTTTCTGAGGTTTTTTTGTTCGTCTTGTTTGTGTGTTACAACATAAAGAGGTTTATACATCAGTCTTCCAGCTGCACAAAACATCACTGGATTCAGCAAAAAAAAACTAAATCGCAGCTCTTAGTAAGGGATTTTATCAATTTAAAACCTATTAGGGTATTTTTGCACTAGTATTCTCTTGGTTATGCAGCTGGGAGACTGTGCACCACTCTCTTTATTACATTTTTAGCCACATGATATACTGAAGGCTAATATACATATCTGTTTCATCTTCAATGAAATGCTAATATGGTGAATAGGGAATCTTGATACTTAGAACAATATACATTCCATATAATTTGTCATAGTTCCATCATAGGTGCAATCCTCTCCAGCACATTTTTACCGATGCCAGGTTTGGAATGCGTCAACTGCTGTACAGTATTTTTAATAGGAGGTATTGTCATTCTGACACCACATCTTCATGAAATGTTGATGAAGTCCTAGTTTTTCAGTCCAGTGCTTTCTCGTTCTCAGTAGTCATGCATATCTATGGGAAATGGAGACTTATGAAACCAAGACTGGACTGTAATTCCAGGATGACATGAGGTTAGATTGGCAGTAGCGGCCATATTTTTGTTTTTTTTTAAATAGTAGCCAACTTCTGAATATGTATGGTACATTTTTCACAAAGGAACCGAGACTGAGCACCCTCATCAATACACCCAAATAATAAGTAAGAAAAAAGAGGACATACTCAAAGGGCAAGATACTACTAACATTGTAGGAACTCATCACATATAGGCTTCTGGGAGGGTGGGAGGTTTGCAGATTTAACTGGCGATTTTATGACTTAAATAATCAGCTGCTTTGCATAATAAACTATAAAAGAGAAGTTAAACAGTGCAAAAGTGGGGGTACATTTACAAGTGCTTGACTTCACTGCATTTCAAATACACTTTGGGATTTGTGTCTGTGCGATTTCACTTACGAATTACCTTTGTATTCTAATCTATTTCTATTTTAAAGCAGCAAAACACCTTGCCCTTCATGGTTTTTTTTGTTTGTTCAAGAATTGAATCTCCGGGACCCCCTGCTTCCAGAGATACTTACCTCCGTAGAGGGTGCCGATATCTCTGCATTCAGGGAACTTGCGGGTTTAACAAAATGGCGCAGTTTAAATGTCCCGCGGGCCAATAGGAAGCCGTGACGTCATCACTCGTGGCTTTCTATTGGCTCCCGTCACCTGGATATTTAAACTGCACAGAGATACCGGCACCCTCTACGTAGGTAAGTATTTCGGGAATCAGGGGGTCACCTAAGCTGAAATGAATGGGGTTCAGCTCCAAAGACCCCCTGCTTCAATCCTAGAACAAACAAAAAAAAGATGTAGTGCAAAGTGTTTAGCTGCTATAAGGTTTTTTAACGTTATTGAATCTCTGCCATTTTTTATATATTAGTTATTAGACCAATGTAACACTTGCTTTTCTTTTTATTACAATATTTCAGACGGATGTGCAGCATCAGAACATATATGATTATATCCACGTGGATGACCGGCAGGAGTTCTGTAAGCAGCTTCACTGGGCTATGAACCCTCAGCAGATGCTCCTCGCGCAGGAATCGCAGACAGAAACAGGTTGGTTTATTGGCTGTAAAAGAAAATACAAAAACATTTGCAAAGCTAAATAGCTAGGGGAAATTTCTGCACCACCTTATCTATCAGAGGAGGTGTCTGGTGCTGTGTTTGCACAGGTTTGCAGCTGAGGAGTTTGATAAATAGCCCTCTAATTTAATCATACCAGGAGCTGAAGCAGCCGTTGCCAAATCAACAATGGTAACGACAGAGTGATATGACTCGCAGCTTGGAAAGCATATGGTGCATCAAAGTGAAGGTGCAGTCCCTTCTAGGATGAAAGTGAACTAAGGACAGTTGCATGTTTAAAGCGCACAACTGTGGATTTTTTGTTATATATACAGTTGTGTGAAAAAGAAAGTACACCCTCTTTGAATTCTATGGTTTTACATATCAGGACATAATAACAATCATCTTGTTCCTTAGCAGATCTTAAAATTAGGTAAATACAACCTCAGATGAACAACAACCCATGACATATTACACCGTGTCAGGATTTATTTAACAAATATAAAGCCAAAATGGAGAAGCCATTTTTAAACAATGTGTTTAACTGTTAACTTTTCCATGGTAAAGTATTGTAGTTTGGTGATAAGAACATTTGTCAGTCCTCCGAAATAGAGGTGAATTATTGTTTTTGTGTTGTCCATTGTTTGTATAGTAGTTATGAAGTCATCATTAGTCAAGCAGATAAATATACATAGCGGAAATGCCTAAATTCAGCAGATCCGGAACAAAAGGGATATTCATTAAATTTTCATCAGGATGCATAGAAGTAACCGTTACTTAAATGACGAATAAGGGCCTCATACAGTAAGCACTGAAAAAGCACTCTCGGCAGGGGTTCAATATCGGGATAAAGGGGCCTGTATCTCGGGAAGCAGGGGGTCCCCGGACCTAAAACCAAAGCGGTTCAGCTCCAGAGACCCTCTGCACATCTACACTATGAGTAAAACACACATATCAATAAACAATCATTCCTTACCTTTGCGGCTATCTGCTATTGTAATGAAGCAGCATTAATGTATTTTTAATAATAGTGTACGGGAGCAGGGGGTCCCCTGAGCTGAACCGCATTGATTTGTGTATCAGGGACCCCCTGCTTCCCGGGTTACAGGCCCCGGTATGGGTCATCGGTACCAGTGTCGCCGCCATCTTTATAACATCCCATACGCGACGTGCCCGCTATGAAGATGGCATTGACAATGGCACCGATGCCCTATACTTGGGCCTTTAACTCCTCAAAGACTACATATAGCGGTGAAGTGCTGTGCCTGTGTCCGTCGTGGCCCCGCCCCCTCGTAATTTCTGCGCCATCACAGCCCGTTTTGGCCACGCCCCCTCGCGCCTCAGAATGCCGCCTGCAGACCGCGGTATAGCGCTCTGCACATGCGGCCTGTTTGCAGTGCGGGAGCGCTGTCTGAGGCAGCGGGGCTTTAGCCTTAATAATCATTTAAAACAGTGCGGAGGCGCGCTGAGGCTCAGGGAAAGCGGTGCAAATGAGCATACAGGAATATTTCCATTTGCTATATGCTTTGCTGTGGAGGGTTTTTGTCACTTTTTTAACTCACCATAACTTAACTCAGTATGGTAAACCCCATCCTCATTGCTTCATTGCATAGCCAGTTAACCAACCCCACACTGAGGAGACCCATTAAGGTCGAAACAGCTGTCTATGGGTGGGTTTTCTGGCTATGCATCTTAACCCTGGCTGTGCTCAAAGCTGTGACCATGCAGCAAGCTTAAGACTATAGGGAACCATGTTAAAAATGGTTTTGAAGCAAAAGGTGACACTGTGTGCTCATTTGCATGTCATTTCCCAGAATCCCTTGCTGCAGTGGAAGTGCTGTGTGCTGGGTGATAATGGTGAAAGGCGGGGTTGCAGACCTGCCTAAGACATGCAAATGAGCATACAGGAATATTTGCTATATATATATATATATATATATATATATATATATATATATATATATATATATATATATATATATGTTTATTTATTTATTTATATTTATATATTTAGTGTGGGGCTGTTGTGTGTGTATTTTTTTTATTGTGGGTAGCGGGGATGGCCGAAGTGGGTATTAGCCCCAATGGTGGTTGTTTAGGGCTTGCGGGTGGGTAGCGGGAGGGCTTAACCTCTTCATGACCATAGCGGTATTAACCGCTAAGGTCATGAAGGGGTTAAGTCCACCCGCAACCCCACCGCAACCCCTAAACAACCACCAAGGGCCAAATACCCCCTTACCCCCTTCATCCACCCCCGCTACCCACAATAAACCTGGCACGGCTGGTTAACCCCTTCATTGCCTTGAAGTGGCCTTTAAATGCATTTTTCCTGCCTCGGATGCATGCCGGGGGGCTCCGGTACTGGTATTAATGGTATCAGCTCCGGAGATCCCCGGCATAAATCTCAGGCAGGAAAATTACGCCACTCGGCGTAATGACGTCACGCGCCACGCGTCGGTTGACGTTATTGGAGATGGTGGCGATCGACGTCTACTACGTCCTGGGTATTATAGTCTCTGCTTTAGGCAGTGATTACTGCTACTATGGCAATAGGGACACGTTCACGCCCCACTCCTAGCGCCGATTGGAGTGATGACGTCACACACCGCGCGTCATGTGACGCATTAAGCAATGGCGACGTTTGGCGCCAATTTTGCCTCGATCATGTATAAATGGCACTCCAGAAGGTAAGTTTGTATTCACCTTGATAAAGGGCTTTTTATAGTCCGAAACGCGTTGGTGTTTTGTTTGTATTTTTTGATCCATTAAATTAGCTTCAATTTGTATTGTGGGATGGCACCCTTGTTGTTATTTACTGGCTTTCCAGCACTGGATGTAGTGCTCCGTTTTTTCATCCTTTTGACCAGGCAGGAAAAAGGCCTGATTTTTTCAAAGTGTCGACCGTGCCGATGCTTCTCCCCCAGCAACTTGCCAACTTTAGTTGGCGGGCTGGATTGCCGTAAAAATCTCAATTCTAGAGTGCCGATCAGCAGCGAAAAGCTGATCGGGGCTACTAGAATTCAGCCGGTTCCAGAAAGTGCCAATAAGTGGCGAAAAGTAGTTTATCGGCACCCGGCTGCCAAAAAGTTTTTTTCGGCTAAAAAAAAATGCCGATTTTTTGAGCTTATCGCCGCTTACTGAATCTGAAAGGCAATATTGGCGAGAAAATGGCGAAAAAGGGCTTTTCGGCGCTTACTGCATAGAGCCCTAAATGTTTTCTAAGGTAGCCGATTGCATGGATTAGCTTCAGTATTTATTTATTTACTGCTACATGGCACAGTTCCTTTAAAATAACAAACTGAAAAAGAAAACTGATAGTGATATGAGCAATGCCAGCAGAAGAGGTTCATTCACCTTTAGGGGCTTATTCGGGTAGCTTCGATACGAGGCTTAACGCTTGTGCACTTTCCAAGCAATTATGCATGTGTAGCTATTCCATAAGCTTCGATAACATGGCAAACTTGCCTGGAAGCCGCTTTTTATAAAGTGTTAGCACTGTGGCTCAGGAAAGCCATGCAGTACTGCTGCGGCCAAGTTTATTTGAGCATTTGCCCGTTCTTGGCCGCAGCAGTAGCCTGGCGCGCGCCCGAGGGTGACGGGCGCGCGCCGAAGCAGCGGAAGAGCGCCCTCCAATCGGGGCGCTCTCCCTCCCGCTGCCGGGTCCGCCGGGTCCCCCGGAACCCCCTGCCGCCGTCCCCCACATCGCGGGACACCAGGGCTCCCTCGGGGAGCCCTGGACGCGCGTGCAGGGGGCGCAGGCTCCCGAAGACGCGTGACCGCGCGTCTATGACGCGCGGCACGCCGAGGGGCGGCCACTAGCAAGCCGGGAAGTCTCCCGGCTTGCGGATCTGGCCGATGCGCAATAAAGCGTGTCGGTAGTGTAGCTCCAAAAATGCCCAAACTCACATTTTTTTTGCCAGCAACTGCTATTCAGGTAGCTTTGATATGCACATCACACCTTATTTTGTTTCCGCCACGAGACCGGATTGGCGATGTGCATATGTGCATATGAGTATAATTTATTTTTACCAAATAGGATTGAAGCCGGGGGTCTCCGGTGCTGACCCACATTCATTTCAGCACCGGAGACCCCCTGCTTTTATCATATGTAGGAAAAATAAAATTACAGCCCAGATTAATTACCTTAGTGGTTAACCGCTAAGGTAATGAAGGGGTTAAATAGCAGTAACTGGTTTGTTGGTGGTAGAGAGGGTGGGTGAAGCTTGCACCCCAGGCATCCACCCCCTTCATCCACCCCCTCTACCACTAACAGCATACACAGTAATGGGCAATATCCCTATTAGCTCTTTTGCGCTTTCAAATATACAATAATTGCAACAAAAATACAATACAAATTACTATTCTATATATAAAAAAAATAGACATTCGATCCATTGAATGTCACTGTGGTTATCTGTGCCCTCAAGATGACACAGATAGCCATATTAATATATGGATTGTACCCATTACTGTACTGTATGTGTTGGGGAGAGGGGGAAGAGGAGGGTGTCAATGTATTGTAATGATGTTTGTATTGTAATGTTTATTTTGGGCAGAGGGGGTGAGTGAAGGGGGTAGTTGCCCCAGGGTGGGTGGTTAGACCTCTCGGGTGGGCAGTGGGAGTGGTTAACCCTTTCATTACCATAACGGTTACTAGCGCAAAGGTAATGAAGGGGTTAACCCCTCCCGCAACCATAACCGGGCCTGTAACTCAGGAAGCTGGGTGTCCCCGCACCTAAAATCAATGTGGATCAGCTCCGGAACCTCCCTGCTACAATACAGGTATAACCCATGGATCTCCACCCGGTCGCAGATCTGGCCCCATAGGGTGTTCTGGGGTCTGGCTACATGTCTCTGTGTGGTACATACCTGCTGGCAACAGGAGGGCCTGAGTTTCCCGTGATGACATGGGGGACAACAGGACAGGTTACTGGGGTGGATGCATTCGTTCTCCTTCAATGGTGCAGTGCCTCCATCTGTAGTAAGCCCCAGGGATGAGGGGTGGAATCCCTACCACAGAAATCCCCCTCCCAGGGATGAGAGATTCCAGTCTCCACACACTGTCTTTTTAAACAGCACACTCTTTATTCTCTTGGCAGCAGCAGCAGCAGACAGGTACAGTTAATGATGATCCACTAGCTGTTCTCCCTTGTGATGGTCCTGCCTCCACCCTGGACCCAAGGGCCATCCAGAGTGGGGCTAGCTCTTCCCCTACCCCCTAAGCAGGGTAATAGGTATTGGTCCACCTCACTAACACTCTATCAGCTCTACTCACAAGCTGCTCCTACTCTCCTCCCTAATGCTAACTCTCACACACCTGACCCACTGTCAGACTCACACACACTAAATAGGAATGCACTGCTCTTTATGATCTCAGCAGGCACCGCCCCTGTGTCTCTTGATTGGATACAGGGTCAGGTGACCTACCTCCACCATTCAGGGCAAGTGCTTGAAGTGGGGGAAACCCATGATAACTCCTGGCAACCTGCCCTTAGCAGGGATTATACCAGGTGGAGGATAGAACTATAGCCCCATTTCTTACCAGGGCTACACAGGTATTAAAATAAAATATAAGAAGAAGAACAGAAAAGAAAGTGATTGATGACAAAGAAAAGCAAGTTAAGACACACAGAAAATGTGTATCAAGTGTACATGTAAATGAGAATATAAATGGGATAGCAAATTCACTGTATGCATCTTTATATTTGCACTATTACATTCATAAGAATGTTTATTATATATTAGTTGTCTTCCCTGTTAATCCTGTTCAACAGGATCTGATGTCAGATTGGGTAAATAAAGAGGCTATGTATCAAGGCAAATTATAGTAAACGGTAAAACACTGCACCATTTATTTGCTCACAGTTGCATCAAATGTGAAAGACTTGTTAACCAAGTTCCTTTTGTACTGCCCAGCCGCAGATGCTTACTGTACGCTGGTTCTTTTTTTGTAAATTCTTTATTTATAATCCCCATTTTTATAACATTTAACATATACAAAACAGTACAACACAACTTGAAAACAGAACACAAAAGAAACCAAAAAAAGACATATCACAGTTTTTATACTTTTTCACTCTGCTGTTTACAGTCAGTAATACTCCGACTTATTGTATAATAACATATAAAATGAGTCATGCATTAGAGCAGGGGTGCACAAAGTGGGGGGCGCACCCCCCAGGGGGGGGCCGGGAGAATTTCCAGGGGGGGCATGGTGGCTACAGAGGTCCTGCACTCTTCCCCAAGGCACTTCGAGGCCTCTGCAGGTTCTCCTTCTACCTGATCTTTAGCGACGTGTTGCCATGGTAACCGGCGTCCAATGACGCCGCGGGGTCACGTGACGGCACGTTGCCATGGCAAGTGACGTCACATGACCCCACAACATCATTTGACGTCAGAGCCTTGCAGGAGGGGGGGCACGAGCCAGGAGGTGAGAAGGCAAGGGGGGCGCTGGGTCGAAACTTTGCGTACCCCTGCATTATAGTACCGGGTATACAGTTACACAGTACCTGACAGCATTAATAATACAAAAAACAAACACAAAAGAAACAATCCAAAAAACTAACAAATACAAAATAGAAAGTTATTGTGATTAAGCAAAAGTAAAGGAAATAAATACTAGAAACAAGTCAATCCCATAAATAGTAGTCCGGATTATCCTTATTATTCTCACTATGGCAAGTGTGTCCATGTCCACTGTCCAATCATCTCACATTGTTCTATTAGCAGTAAACTCTGACCATGGCAGCCAAAGGCATTCAAATGTTGACCTATTGTCAGTGGTTATATTTGATAGTTGTTCCATTTTCATGACCCCCCATACTCTCGACTCCCATTGTCCCATAGTGGGTGCCTCCAACTTTTTTCAGTTAGCAACAATAGCACATCCTGCTGCATTTAGCATGTGTATTAATAGAAATATCCTAATTCTGTGCCCCTTGACCCCTTCTCTGTTTAGCAGTGTAATACTCGGGTCTTTTGGGATTCTAATCTTGGTAATATTAAAAATCTGCTCTAATATCATATTCCAAAACCACTCTAATATTTTACACTCCCACCAGATATGAAGCATTGTTCCCACCTCCCCACAACCTCTCCAGAACTTATTGGAAGTTCCTGGGTAGCATTCTTTCTGTTTTTGCGGTGTGTAATACACCTGTACATTATCTTATATACATTTTCTAGAATATTCGTTGATATCGAGGAAGATCTGGCATTACTCCACATCTGTGTCCTAGAGGACAACCTGGCCAATCCCTTCGGCCCATTTATATTTGTCAGGTTATGGAATCTTAAATGTTCCTCTCCATCACTGCGGTTCCACTAGAGACGGACCCTATAATGCGCGATGAGGCCACCCCTGAACCCTCCCGCAAACCAATTTATGATATGTATATGTAGAGTGCTACATTTTTGAAGCTCCACCTAAATGCTGTCCCCTCACGCCCCTTCCCCCCTCCTCCCTTTTCTTTCATGTACCCAACCCCTCCTCCCCTGATCACTCATCCAACAATGTTATATCTCTGTATATCTCTGCTTTAATACCTAATAAAAAATTTAAGTTTGAAAAAAAAAAAAAAAAACAATTGTCAGAGATATCTGAGAAACAAAGTTACCTCCCAGCCTTTCAACTCGTATAAGTGCAAACAACAGTGTAGAGAATATTAAAACTGGTTCCAGTCAATTAAAAAAAAAAAACATCTGGTCTTAGCCATATCCATCAGATCTCCCAGTCTAACTACACCCGCTTGACTCCATTTTTTAAATATTCTGGAGTCCAGCCCTGGGGGAAAATCAGGGTTCCCACATAGTGGAGTTAGAGGGGATGGGAACGTGGTGATTCTCTCAACTTTAGAAATTTCGTCACATGCACATAGTGCTGCGCCAATAGTGGGGTGCTCGTAAAGACCTCTAGGGCGATCTGTCTTCCTAAGCCATGGAGCCTTATTTGTATCTATTTCTGTGCAATAATTATTTTCAATTTCCACCCAGAGTTTATTTTTAGTACAGTGAAACCATTCAATAAGAGCATTCACTTGTGTAGCGAGATAATATTTGTCGATGTTTGGTAACCCAAGTCCACCTTGTGATTTATGTCTTTGCAATGTTTTGGTATTGGTTCTTGGCTTTTTAAATTCCCAAATAAATTAATAAATTTTGCTTTGAAATGTAGTAATATACTGCTTGAAAACTTTCACGGGGATAGTCTGGAACTACATAAGACTCGGCAATATATTATTTTTAATACAATTAATTCTACCTATCCACGAGATCATACTCTTATTCCATCTTTTTAAATTGTTTTCTATTGTTTTTGCTAATGGAGTATAATTGGCCTGGAACAGGTCTTCTACTTTTGGTGATATGTTTGTACCTAAATATTTTATACTCTTATTCTTCCACTCGAAAGAGAAGTTTTCTTTGACTTGGGCCGCCAACCCTGCTGGAAGACTTATATTTAGAGCCTTCGGTTTTTTAAAATTAGATGCTAAACTATATCTGCTCAGAACATTAATTATATTTGGCAACGAAACCAGAGGGTTTGTTATTATCAGAAGGACATCATCCACCTATAATGCGGTCTTATGTTCTTTCTCACCTATTTTAACTTCTGTAGTATCTGGATGATTCCTTATTGATTCTGCTAGTGGCTCCATTATTAGTGCAAAAATCAACAGAGACAGGGGGCACCCTTGTCTCATACCATTAAGTATTTTAAATGAGTTTGAGACCTGCCCATTTACCTTGACCTTTGCCGACGGATTACTATATAATACCTTTATATACCACCTAAACATATCCCCCGTTCCTATATGTTCCAGCATTTTAAACATAAAATTCCATTGCACTCTGTCGAATGCCTTTTCTGCATCTATAGATAATATCATGGCTGGAGTCTGTGTTTTATTAATCTGGTTCAGTATATTTATAATTCGCTTAGTGTTATCCTTGGCTTCCCTTTTTGGTATAAATCCGGTTTCATCACCCTTCACCAGTTCCGGCAAATATTCATTAAGTCTGTTCGCTAAAATTTTGGCAAGAATTTTGACATCTACATTTATAAGTGATATTAGGCGTTAGCTTGCACAATTTAATTTGTCCTTATCTGGCTTAGGGATAACTTTTATATGAGCTTCCGACATATATTGGAATAGGTTTCCTGAGTCTCTAAAAGTTTTAAACATGCCCATAATGTGTGCTATAAGAGAGTTAACAAAGGTTTTACAGTATGTACTGCTGCGGCCAGCTTACAAATGCCCGTAATTTTCCGGGGCTTTTTTTGGCTGGCGCCAAACTTGGCCGCGCTCAGCCGCATCTTCCCCTCCCCTCGCGACCCCCTGGCTGCTTGGCAGCTCCGCCTCTGCTTCGGCAGCTTCGTGCGTCTTCCCCTCCCCTCGCGACCCCCTGGCTGCCTCTGCTCCGCCTCTTCCCGCATCTCCCCTCCATTCCCCTGTCCCCTTACCCGGGGATGCCGGCGGAACGTGTGACCAGCACCACAGTGATGCGCGGCACGTGTCACCAGCCGCGTGTCACCAGCCGCGTCTGCCCGGAGTCTGCCCGCACATTGCGGTGGCGGCCGCAGAAGACTCAGCTCGGCCGCCACTGTATGTGGTAGCCCGTCAGGGCCTGGACTTTTCCCATTGGGTAGATATTTCACCACTTTTTCTATCGCAGCAAGTTTATCTCGCGCCTTGGGTGTAATTGTTTTAGTTTGAATATCCTTCATAAATAAGTCTATTTCTTCCTCTATATGTTCCTTTTTCCTATTTTGCATGGCTTCTATATTATACAATTTCTCATAAAATAGTCTAAACTCTTCTTTAATAACTTTTGGATCCTATGACACTACCCCATCCTGTTTCCGAATGTTGCTGATATTATATTGGCTCTGCTTCTGCTTTAACTGATTGGCTAACAGCCTATCCATCTTATTACCTTTCTCATAATATTTATGTTTAAGCCAAGTCAATGACTTTTCTATTTTTTGGGTTGCTAACAAGTTGAATTTTCCTCTAGCTGTTATTAGTTCCGCTAATATCTCCTTATCGGCTGCCCTCTTATGTTTTGTTGCAAGGTCTTGGATTATGTGAGAAGGGATGGGGGAGCACAGCGTAAGGAATGGTGGAGTGTGATTGTATTATCTCCCTATGATGTTCAGTGGCGTTCTGACACCCTTGGAGTGTCCTCAGAGGGAGGTTTGTACTCCTTAGAGAAGGGTTAAGACTTAGGTGGGTGAAGCAAGTCTATGGATGCAAAATGAATGCAAAATGAATCAATAAAAGGAAAACTTACACGGCCTTGAGTAAGTTGTATCCCATCAAGGTTTCTTTTGCAGTCTTATCTTTCTTCTAGATGATCCTTCTTCTTTCTTTATGCTCTTCTCTTTCTGTCTCTTCTTCTTGCTGTGATCTTGATGTTTGTCGTTGGACGAATCTTCACATTGGTTCTCCTCTCATATGGGTGTAAACATAGGTGAGAAGGTAGTTAGACACATATACATACAAAGTCGATATCAATTTGAAGGGGGGCAATGAGACAGTGTCATCTGGTGTATATGTATAAGATAGTTATTATTCACTCACACGGCCTAATGTGAGTGGTAACTTATAACGGTATCTTGCAAGCACCTGTACAGATCACAGGTCTTCAGGTCAAAGGTCCCTTGTGGGATAAAGACAGAGGGATAGTATGGGGAAGGTGTATCAATACATCAAAATACTCACACGGGCCAGTGTGAGTACACACTGATAATGGTATCTTGGAAACTCCAAAAAGTGATAAAAAACCCCTAGGGGCTAGGTCCAGATAGCAAAGGACTAATAGGACACTAAAAACAGGGGTGATTAAATTTTATTGAAACAAACTAGCATACACTAATGAACAAGTACATATATAATCAGATAAAAAATTAAAACCGAGGAGCATCTACTGCTTCTGGGGGGGTAAAAAAGGGTGGCAGCCAGGGGAAACAAGTGGTGGTTAGTGGATGAAAGTCTCTGTACTCCGCGTCCGGATCGAGAGATTCCACAGCACCTCCGGTTCCTCTCAGATTGCTGCAGGCTGTGGTTCAAGGTCTTGGATTAACTTGCTTAATTTTATCATTTCTGTTTCTCTTAGATTTTTCCTGAGGGAGGCTTGCTGAATAAACACTCCCCTTATAACACTTTTATGAGCTTCCCACAATATTGCTGGTGATATATTCCCTACGTTATTTTCCGCTAAATAATTTTTAAGAGCCATGACGTAATAACTATGTCATTAGGGCACCCAAAGGGTTAAAGAACATGAATGAAATTGTGCAGAACATTATACCACTGGCATCCTCCCTTACTACAGTTCCTATTGATACTCTATATTGCATGGTGATTCCCACATTGCCATACAGTAATTTTAGAAAGTGTTACATAGTTACATACAGTAGTAGATGAGGTTGAAAAATGACACTGTACAGTACATCCTTCAAGTTCAACCTATGCTAAACTTAGACATTGATATAAAAAGTAGCAAGCTCCCTAATTATTTTCATACAGTAGGACTTGTTCATCAATATGAAGACACAGGCCAGGCACAAGCTTATTACATAAGAAGAAACACAATTTCCATCTTTGTTAGATTATACAAAAAACAGAAACATTTTAATAGAAAATAAAAAAGCAACAGGAAATTGCCAGAAATCAGACTTTTTCCATTTTCAATCATTTTCACTAACTGTGAGTAATATAGCAAAAAAGCAACGTCAAAGGTTTTCAATGTACCATGTAGTGACTGTGTCCAATGCAAACCAAATATATCAAGAGATATTATTTTCTTCCCGCGGGTCTCTTAATTACAATGACACCAGATTTGGCTTGAATACAATGGAAATCATGGTCTACAGAGGCTCAGAAGAATAATTGCTTCATCAACTTTTCACACCATGTGTTCTGCAGTTTTATACATTAGGTGGCACTTTGTGTAAAAAGCATTACAAAAACCCAAGTATTACAAATATATTTCTTGAAACTAGACTAGTTACTACATTATTTACTTAACTTCTAGCTTCTTAACTCTCTCTACCGGAGAGAGTAACAGTAACACACAAACTGGTCTGTCCCTGGATGTTTTTACACTGTTTTGTGTATTATTTCATGCCTGATTTTACATAAAAGCGGAGCTTGAAAAAGAAGCCCCTTTGAATATTTTGTGGCTATACGGAGGCAAAAAACAACCTCAAAGATACCTTTACATGCCTGGTACAGGAACTATAATGTAAGTGCATATCTCACCACTTCTACTTATGGATCAGATGTTATGAACGTACTTCACTATTGTACTTTTCTCTTTTATCTCTTATCTTCCCTTTCAATGAGGAGCGCTGAATATCTTGAACAATTACTTAACTTCTAGCCAACAAGTTTAACAATGTATTTATTCGCTCATTATTTTATAGTGTAATGTTGTACGGTGATAATATTTATAGACATGGTATGCAACATTTTTATTGTCAATACCTATTTTGCCAGCTATATTTGTACAGATTAAAAACATGGTATTCACTTAAATGTTTTGGTAAACTTGACATTTCATTACAAGTAACCTTGTTCCCAGCTTAATTGTTCTTCCATTTGAACAGGCACAATAGCTTCATTCAGCTCATTGTTACATCATACACTGTTTAGGCCGAACACAAACACTGGTATGGCTACCAGTCTGACCTCCCTAACATGCAAGCCCTGGTATGAGCAGGCAATGTCAGGACCAATGATGGGTTTTCCCCATCCAGGCAGCTCCTTAGAATGACAGGGGAGGAGGTGGGACTAGGTCTGTGTTCTGCCCAATCCTGTGTTCAGACCTGGTTCCTTCCCCCTACTGTACTTAAGGAGTTGCACCACCCACATTTAGTATTGACACTACCGTTGAGAGAGACAGGTAACATGCAGGATTTCTGTGCACTAGCATACCCTGGTCCTCTCCCCTTAGAGGGGGAGTGAGTGATTACCTTTCCCCTGGCCCTGCTAGAGGGTCAGGGAAGAGTAGGGACTGCTACAAGGGCCCTTGACATGTAGTGTATGTCCAGGGGCCATCCAGACGTTGGTGACCTACAATGACCTGCATTGGGCAGAGGCCCATGTGTTACTGTGTGTGTACAGAAGGACAATAAACCCGATCCAGTTGAATATACCTCAGGCGTAGAGTATAATCTTTCTGGGGGGGGGAGGTAACCGTTTCTACCATTACATCTGGAGCCTGCGGCCGATGGAGGCGCTGTGTACCCAGAGATAAGCAACTATATTGTACCCCAGAAAACAGTCCTGTTCTCCCAAACAACATCGACGGAGACTCAGATCTACTGTGAGCCAGCAGGTATGCACCAACCTACACTATGTAATGGCAACATGTCCTAAGGGGTGGGGGAAATAGCGTTACAAAAGGATTCTGGGTAGTGACACACAAATGATTACCCTGACCTGTGGGCAAGTCACTTTTACTTTCCTAGCCACTTTATCATATGTATTCCTTAGAGCTTATACTAGTTAGTGCTGCCATCAAAAGGGGGTTGAGGGAAGCCAGGATAGTTCTCCCGTGGCCAGCGGAGGAAGGGGCCCAGGTGCCTGTAGAAGTTGGGGACCCAAACTCTTTCTGACAGGCTTGACCTCCCTGCTAACTAAATAGGTCTAGCCAGGTGAGGTTCCCCTGGCTTCAGGCTGCCCGTAAACCCCTCAACAACTATGGTCAAACCCCTTTTACCTTTAGTTTAGACACCACTGTTTTTATTAACGTATTTATGAATGGGGATGAGTGAAATAATGGTGTCTTCATAAATTCAGTAATGTATAAGATGATGGCTGATGAAGGGCTTAGCGGGCCCAAAAAACGAACACCATGTCTTTTTATGATGCTTTTGATTATAAAGTTACTCCACAAACAAAATCTACTGTAGCAATTGGAAAGGATGACATCTCTGCAGCCTTTGAGTGAGAGACACATAATTAAGCAATGTTCCGAGAAGAACATATTTTTTTTTTTCATTTGCTCTAGCAACAACCACAAAACAACATAAAATAAGAAAATCAGAAGTACGCCTTAATCTAAAAATCTGAACTGGCACGTTGCCAACAAAATGTGAAGCAGAACAAGCAGAGCTCGTTAAGGTTGTACATCCTCCTGCTGCGTACCTCAGTTACTGGTTTGTGGTATTTAGGGGAACCACAAGATCAAAGCCTGCCGCGCTAATATAAGGCGTAATGAAACTTGAAGCGGCTTTGAATCATTTGCTGGCCGTGTGATGATTGACACGGGATGGCATTTTTTTGTCCCACTTATGTCTTCATAGTGGCATCTTTAGTCACGGAAACAACGCTTCAGACCTAGGGGGTTACGTAGCTATATTGTTACATAGTTATATAGTTACATAGTAACATAGTAGACAAGGTTGAAAAAAATACATATGTCCATAAAGTTCAACCTATTATAAAATTAGACAACAGATACTTATCCTATATTTGTACTTGCAGTATATTGATCCAGAGCAAGGCAAACAAAAACCCCAGTGATATATTATGCAATAATATCTCATAAGGGAAACATAAATTCATTCCTGACTCCAGTAATGGCAATCAGATCTCTCCCTGGAGCAACATCCTTCCCACGGGGGAATTCTATATTTGCCGACGCATCAGTTCTGGGTGTTTTTGAAAGAGAGTGATAATGCAGATAACAGCTATAAATGTGATCAAATGTAGTGAGCAGTGGGTACTCCAACATGCATTTAAAATATATAGGTCCAGGGACTTATGAGAGACCAGCACAGTATATATACTGAATGAGCATTGATTAAGTATACTTCCTGACGTGTCAGCCTCCACTTAATAAATTATCAATAATGATATATAGTTATATATACTGTTCTTATGTATGTAACCCTCAGACCCCCCCCCCCTCCCCCGGTCGCAGATCGGACACCCTAGGGTGTACTAAGGTCTGGCTACATGTGTCTAGGTGGTGCATACCTGTGAGGAACAGGAGGGCTAGAACCGTTTCAGTGCGATATTGCCCTCTTATCTGAGCTTTGTGAATAGCATCACATGCAATATCGCACTTTAAGGGCATTTATAGGGCTAAAGCCACTTATCGAAGTCTAGTGAATGAGCCCCACAGACTCTAAAGCTCCTAATTATGTTTATGGACCAGAAAGTGTCTTGTGGTATAACACTGCTTAGTTAATATTATTTGTGTTGTTCATTTTCCTTATTAATATTATGTTATAGAGCAATGTGAAAGTTCTTCTGAGATGTTGTTAAGAAGGAGTGGTATAGTGGTTGAAGTGTTGATTTGGAGTACATAAGCTTGTGGGTTACATTTAATCACTTTATCTCCTTGCAACTCAAACATAATACCCTGGTGCGCGTGAGTAATTAAAAGAAATGTTTGTTTAACGTTCCACCTTGTTTGGAGAATGCTGGCAACTCCTTTTTTCCAACGCAAGACAACAGAAGATTAACAAATCTCCTTCGTTTTCCTTCAAATCGTGTTTGGAGGTTGAGTGTAGATTGCAGAATAGAGCTTGAAGTGCAGAAACAGCGTAGAATGCACAACAGAGCGCACCATGCAGAGGGGACTGTAGAGTGCACAATAGGATGTGGAATGCATACCAGTGAGTAGAATGCAGAATAAAAGTATAGAGGGCCATAAACACTAAGCGATGCTGTTCCATTAGACACCTTAGCGCCAATTCAAGTGTCTTCTGACGACCGAAGTTGTCTTATGGAATAGCACTGCTTAGTAAGTATGGCCAAGTAGGTGGACTGAAGCATAGAGAAATAAAAATAATATGACATGGAGCACACCGCAGGAGCCATAATACGCCTAAATGTCCAACTTACTTGATATGCAAAGCGGCAGAACAAAAAGGAATTACCGCTTTGGGGGAAAAGCACGATACTAGGGGTGTTCTGATGAAGGTTCTGCTGCCCTGAAATGTTGATTACACAGTTTGTTCTGCTGCTTTGCATATCAATTAAAATGGACATGTAGGCGTATTATTGCCCCTGCTGTGTGCTACATGCACTATTGTTCATTGTTGTGGTTCCTGTGATAGTGGGGTTAGGCAGCCCTATCCTGGCATGGTACAGCAGCAGATCCTACTACCAAGAATATTGTTTTGAACGCTTGGGACAGTGTGCCAGTTCACTCTTTTGTAACTATATATCTCCTCAAGCGTCGAATGTACAATAAAAGATAGAATGCAGAATAAAGCAGAGAATGCAGACCAGAGCTAAGAATGTAGAATAATGCATAGAATGCAGAATAAAGTATAGAATGCAGAATAAAGTATAGAATGCAGAATAGAGCATATTTCAGAACAGAGTGAATAATGTAGGATAAAGCATAGAATGCAGATTAGATAAAGGATGCACAGTAATGCCCAGAATGCAGCCCACACCAAAGAATGCAGAATAATGCATTGAATGTATATCAGAGCATAGGATGTACTGTAGAATAATGCATACAATGTAGAATAGTAGTAGACACGAAATCCAGGGGGAGCATAGGGAAGAAACAAAAAATAAAACAAATCTAAGTGCAGCAGAATTTCAATGGGGAAGAAATTCTGCTGCACTTAGATTTGTTTTATTTTTTGTTTCTTCCCTATGCTCCCCCTGGATTTTGTGTCTACTACTGTTACCATTGGGGACGAGTGAAGACTACCCCTCCCAGTGGGTCTGAGCAGGGGATGAAATTGTATACACATTTATTTTTATGTTCCACTTATTATAAGAGATTTATATATCTGTTCACTTTATTTTTAGTGACCACCCTTTTATCTGTTTGCACCTGTTTTCACTTTATCACTAGAATGTAGAATAGAGCATAGAATGTGGAATAGAACATAGAATGTGGAATAATGCATTAAATGCAGACCAGTGCATGGATGTAGTATAATGTGGAGAATGCAGAACAATGCATGCAATGCAGACTAGAGCATGGAATGTAGAATAATGCATACAATGCAGAATAATGCATAAAATGCAAACCAGAGCATAGAACAGCGGTGCACAAACTGGGGGGGAGGGGTGGTAGATTTTGCTGGGGGGGCTAGGGCGGT
Source organism: Ascaphus truei (assembly GCA_036426205.1). Classification (NCBI taxonomy): domain Eukaryota; kingdom Metazoa; phylum Chordata; class Amphibia; order Anura; family Ascaphidae; genus Ascaphus; species Ascaphus truei. The sequence goes on from WSYH01000223.1 coordinate 32,018, forward strand.
TCTAGAGGCCCCACGCTCTTCCCCCAGACATTTAATGCTGGGGATCGCGTGAGGCCTCTGCAACACTACACTTACCGGGATTCAGCCGGCTGTATGACGTTGTCCCAATGGCAACGCGGCCATGTGACGTGACACGCGTCAAATGTCGCCGTGGGTCAAGTGATGTGATGTCACATGACCCTGCAGCGTTATTTGACGCGGATACAAGTGTGGGGGTGCGAGAGCCAGGGAAGGGAAGACAGGGGGCGCAGCTTCAAAAGTTTGCGCTCCCCTGGCATAGAAAGTAGAAAAATGCAGATTAATGCGTTGAATGCAGACCAGAGCATAGAATCCAGAATAAAGCATATACCACAACCATTTTAGAAAACAAATCCTTAAATGGTTCATTATTGTTCATTTTCAACATCACAAAACAAACTACATTTTAATAGCAGAATTAAAAGCAGAATAAAAAAAAGGAATTGCAGTGTTTCTTGACTAATGTATATTTCATTAAATACATATTTTTGATATTCAAATTTCAAGGGCTATAGCAGTTTAATTATTAACATAGTAACTGAAATATTTCCAATTTATATCTCAGATCAGAATCTATAAAAATGTGGTTTTGAAGATAACGTGCACAGTACTTTAGAAATGTCTCACTTTCAAAGAAAGTTTGGGTGGATTCATCCTATTTAAACCACATTTTACATATTTTCTTTATACGTGGGATTTTTAGAGGACAGGTGGTTAATGGTGAGTCATATAAATAGTCTACACTAAAATAGTCTTCCCACTCGGTTACATAATTTACATCATGCACACAGTACAGTAAAAAGCAAGTTACCTATAACTTCTTATGGTATTTGGCATTATTACCATGTACCTTCCTATCTGTGCACAAGCCTATAGACCACGTCTATGGACTTGGTAGATTGGAGGTGTATCAGAGAAAGGCAACAGAAGTGGTTTCCATAGAAAGGCTTGTAATAACAAATTGAGGGACCTCAACAAGTTCACCCTTGCAGACTGTAATGTCCTCTTAAATAAAGCACAAAGAAGAAGAAGCAGGCACAAGGTCTTACTCAAAAGGAGGTTTAATATGCCATAAAGTCCAACGTTTCGGCAGTCTAATACTGCCTTTCTCCATTGCAGAATATTCCACTTCTTTGCCTTAAAAAACTCCTGGGTTGCTTTCGCAGTATGTTTTGGGTCATTGTCCATCTGTAAAGTGAAGCGCCGTCCAATCAACTTTGCTGAATTTGGCTGAATCTGAGCAGATAAAATATCCCTATACACTTCAGAATTCATCCGGCTGCTTCTGTCTTCTGTCACATGATCAATAAACACTAGTCACCCAGTGCCATTCTAAGCCATGCATGCCCATGCCATCACACTGCCTAACCGTGTTTTACAGATGATGTGGTATGCTTCGGATCATGAGCCATTCCAAGCCTTCTCCATACTTTTTTCTTCCCATCATTCTGGTACAGGTTGATCTTAGTTTCATCTGTCCAAAGAATGCTGTTCCAGAACTGGGCTGGCTTTTTTAGATATTGTTTGGCAAAGTCTAACCTGGCCTTTCTATTCTTGAGGCTTATGAATGGTTTGCATCTTGTGGTGAACCCTCTGTATTTGCTCTCATGAAGTCTTCTCTTTATGGTAGACTTGGATAATGATATGCCTACCTCCTGGAGAGTGTTCTTCACGTATCTGGATGTTGTGAAGGGTTTTTTTTTTTTCACCATGGAAAGGATCCTACGATCATCCACCACTGTTGTATTTCGTGGACGTCCAGGCCTTTTTGTGTTGCTGAGCTCACCAGTGCGTTCTTTTTTTCTCAGAATGTACCAAATTGTTGATTTGGCCACTACCAATGTTCCTGCTATCTCTCTGATGGATTTTCCTTTTTTTTGCAGCCTAAGGATGCCCTGTTTCCCTTGCATTGAGAGCTTCTTTGACCGCATGTTGTGGGTTCACAGCAACAGCTTCCAAATGCGAATGCCACAACTGGAATCAACTCCAGACCTTTTACCTGCTTAATTGATGATGAAATAACGAAGGAATAGCCCACACCTGTCCATGAAACAGCTTTTGAGTCAATTGTCCAATTACTTTTTGTCCCTTGAAAAGAGGGGGCTACATATTAAAGAGATGTAATTCCTAAACCCTTTCTCCAATTTGGATATGAATACCCTCAAATTAAAGCTGATAGACTGCACTTTAAGACAGAGGATGAGACACGCACTCAATATCAAGGGTAATAGACAGTGTTCGACAAACCTATACATTTGCTCGCCCCGGGCGAGTGGATTTAACCCCCGGGCGAGTAAATATGGGCCCAAGCAGCACACGTTTGGTACTAGGTGGCGAGTAGATTTTTTTTGTGTGGCGAGTAGATTTTTTGGTGATTTGTCAACCACTGGTAATAGAGGTGGGGTACTTAGCTGCCAGTGCGCTGGTCCTGGGGAGCTCCTGTAGTCCCAAATGTTCCAGTACAAAGAAGAAGAAGCAGGCACATGGTCTTACTCAAAAGGAGGTTTAATATGCAATAAAGTCCAACGTTTCGGCAGTCTAATACTGGCTTCACCTTGAGAAAGGCAGTATTAGACTGCCGAAACGTTGGACTTTATGGCATATTAAACCTCCTTTTGAGTAAGACCTGCACTTTAAGCCCATTCATTATTTAACTGTAACTTTAATTTATTTTGGTACACAGCCGAAATAACAAAACTTGCATTAGTGTCCAATTATTTCCGGACCTAACTGTATCTGCAATGTTGGCTGGCAAAGCCAGTTACCAACTTTAAATAACACACAGATATAACATTGAGTTCTTAACTGTCAGATGAGGACAGCGTCCCAATAGATTCAAAGATGCTGCAACACGTGTGGGGGCCATCTACCCCGAACTGGATCCTGGGGAGAAGCATTCTACCAGCCTCCAGGCTCTAAGAGAGAGACTGAAAAAGCAACCCTCTCTGCTCTAAATACCTGTTCTAGTAATTAGGTGAGCAGGTGTGGGAAACCAGAACCATTGTAAAGTCTGGTATGGATTTCCTATCTACCAGCCTTAGTGACTGTGCATCTGTGGGGCGGATCACATCCACACTATGTCTGCACTTTCTGCTATGAATCAGATAGAAAGCTGCCCACTATCCTGGGACTATATATATATATATATATATATATATATATATATATATATTGCTGTTCATTACTGTTCATTAAATTTTGCACCGAAAATCGCCATCCAGCTTCCGTTTTACTTCCTGCTTCCGGAACGCACGAGGCACCTGTTGGCACGCTGTGCACCGCCATCTTTCCCCCTATCCAGGGTGATTTCTTACTTCAATGTATAAGTGTACATTCTTACCTAAGCTGGCAATCGTTTGGTGCTCCATAAATCTGTAAGAATTCTGCTTGTGTGCGCAACATAATGGCTGCTTCAGTCAGTGTAACTCAGCAGCTACAATGTATCCTTATATTACTAAGGTAACATTAGCTATTGTTACAGTTTACAGCTCAAGATGCTGGCAATATTGGCAACAAATGATCCCAAACAGGAAAGGTGTTGCAAACATCTTGCACTGTTTGGGAGGTGGGATAAAACTTGCTATAGGAATCATAGGGTGCTTTAAAACTCATTCAAAATGGCATTAAGAGTTGAAGAAAAACAGTCACTATTATCTAATTCTACAGAACTGATTTTTTTTAAACCCATATAAGATTTCATATGTTTTGTTGCTTTAAATCGCACAAGCGTATAATAGTAACTTTATTTCATAGAGCACTTTTCCCCAGTGACACACGTCACAATTACAGTATAACACATGGTACACAGTGGGGTACACAGGGTTTTACAGGCTCAGGCTCTGCCCTGTAGACCTTACAGTGTATATTGGGGCGTGAGTCACAGGGAGATAAAGTGACTTGCCAAAGGAGCTGACACTGGGATTGGAGCCAGGGTCCGATTCAAAGTCGGTGTCATTGTTTTTAGTCAGTGCCTTTACTCAATGAGCTGCTCCAGTATCCATGAGATACAGACAGCAAGATCTGTTTTTAGTGGCACAGAAGTACAATGGGTCTTCTGCAGCTGGAGGGAGAAATGTCATTATTATTATTTTTTCCCTGAAAACATAGCAGGCTCCAAGGAAAAGTGGTTGGGATAAGGCAAATGGAAAGTAATGCAGTTTATAACCTGTGCTCCCAGGGGCGGTATGGGAGCTGTGCACAGGCATACCCCGGTTTTAGGACACTCACTTAAAGTACACTCGCGAGTAAGTACATCTTGCTCAAGAGGCAAACGGCAGCTCGCGCATGCGCCTGTCAGCACGCCCTGAACACCAACACTGGCTCCCTACCTGTACCGAAGCTGTGCACAAGCGGGGAGGGTATAGAGCCTGTTACACATGTGTTATTTACATCAGTTATGCACGTATATGACGATTGCAGTACAGTACATGCATCGATAAGTGGGAAAAAGGTAGTGCTTCTCTGTAAGTACATTTTCGCTTTACATACATGCTCCGGTCCCATTGCGTACGTTAATGCGGGGTATGCCTGTAATGTGTTGCCCTAATGGCAGCAAATGGGTTACAGTCCTTGTACATATGGGACGAGGGAGAGGTCCATCAGAGCAGGAGAAAAGCCTCAGTAAAGTACAGTCTGATGTCAGAGACTGAAAGGAAGGTGGAGAAAACGGGCGTGTCAGGTGGTTCTGAGCTGCTGTCAATTTCTATGCAGTAAAATAATAAACGTGTTAACAGAAGACAGACGTTGGAGATAGAAATGAAGGCACATGGAAGCCTGCAGCTACAGTAGAAATAGCTATAAACATACGCTTGCTTATGGCCTTTAACCTGCAGAGTGGCGGATGGGCCTGCCAAGCATTGTAAAGCATTTAATCATGGCAAAAGGAAATAACAGTTGTCTGTACAGTACTCATGCCAGTATCAAGAAAATCAAGCTTAATAACACAACTCTGGCAGATTTGTTCCAATAAAAGGAGTCCAGTACTGCTCACATTTCAGATTTATTCCTATTAAGTAAAATTGATTGCGCGCATGAACTATTTGGGTGCCGGAAAATCTGCGGCACGGCCCTTCGGCAAAGTGATGGCTTCTGCATTGATCACATGGTCACTGGCCACCCCCTGACAGGGGGAACAAAAGGGAAGGTCCTCAGAGAGCTGTGGAAGCAATCTACTAAAGACAAGTGTACCGGCCCATTTGATGTCCAGTGGAGATAAATTGGTAAATTGGTCAGCTCTTACTGATTTGTCTGGAGCCAAAAACACTGATTTTTTTTTTTTAGAAATTTGCTCTTTACTGAATTAAAACAGCAATCCCGGCTGTTCCTTTTTTTAACCTTATGTGAATTAGAGGGTCCCCCTGAACTGATCAGTGGACTCTCAATGCCCAGGGACGCCCCGATTCCAGAAATACATGGAATCAAGGTCTTGACATGGCTCCCGGAGTCACCAATAGAAAGCATTAAAAAGTCTCCTCTTGACTTTGCAGCTTCTCTATCAGCCGCCTGAGTGACACCTGACCCAGGCGGCCATATTGTTCCCAAATATGCCCGTTAGACCCTTAGCTTACCCTGGGCTTGCTGCTCCTGAACCGGGGATTCTCTCAACCTCGGAGGACCACTGATGACCTCTAGTGGACCCCCGGTTAAGGTTAGATAAAAATAAAAACAGTTTCGCCGGGATTGCTGCTTTGGGCTGAAGGAGTAGCTCAGCGAGTAAAGTCACTGCTTCTAAACAATGACAATGAGTTTGCAGCAGGGGAGCTCGGTGTCCGCTCCATGGGCAAGTCACTTTATTTCCCTGTGACTCGGGCACCAAACAACATAGATTGTAAGCACTATAGGGCGAGGACTCATGTTTACAAAAATTCTATGTACAGTGCTGTTTACACTGTCAGCGCTATACAAGAATAAATAATAATTATTATTATGATGAAGAGCCTCTCCAGGACAAAAGGCTGCTTCATCCTGCATGTACTCTGTAGCTCCTTAAAGAAAGTCTAACTTAAATGTGAACTTTTTTTCAGGGAGATTTGATAGGAAAATGCAGATCCATATTTCATCGGGTTCAGTGACTTTTCTTTCAGTTAGAAGGTAAAATATATATATAGTGTTAAGTGAATTATGAGTGAGATAGGGAAGAGTTGGTCAGCCTGGTCCGGCACGCAGAGGGTTAAACGAGTTGGATGTAGATACTGTAGGCCTTGTCCTCTCCTTGCTCAGGAACAAGGGGATGTTTGGCAATCACTTCCACTCTATAAACACTCGGCATCCTCTATGCAAAACAGTCCTTGGGAACAATGCCCGCATAGCATGAGCACATCTGGTAATAAGGTGCACATGAGACGAAAGATGGCGCTGTGACAGCGAGCCACATCGTATGGTATGAGCAACACTGGATGCAGCCACCTGACACTAACAAAACACATGCAGTGTGAAGTGTTTGTATTACTGTCTAGGAAAGGCTCTGGACCGACCTCGTGAAGCAGAAAGGATGCAGGAATTTATCAAACTGAAACCTTCTGGGCAGTTTTCCCAGAGCATCGAACACTTGAATATTAAATGTGTTTCATTTTTTGTATTCTTCATCTTTACCATACCTCTGACTCACTGTAAGAATGATGAATTTCATCAAAGAAAAGTGAATATTTATACAGTTTTAAAGGTGTTGGAGAATGTTCGGGGATGGGCGAGCTAACGCTCCCTTGAGTCATTGCTTGGTTCTTCATGTTGGTTTCGCAGAGGATACCTTTTCGAGTTTGTCATATTTTGCTGCTTCAGGAGTATCTTGAGCTACTGGGTTAGTTTCTCTTGCTCCTGTAAAAAAGAATGTGCTACTAACCCTTTGAGGGCCAGAGTGCCGCAGCCTCTCCCGGCACACGCTATCACGTCACGTGACTGCTCCCTCACTGATGATGGAACAGAAGGCGAGTCTCACTCACTGTCTGGCGATATTCCGCAGAAAGATTACTACATGCCAACGTTATTGGCCCTTTGAGGCTTGTGGAAACGTTTCCCAAGGTATTGAATTTGGGGGGACAAATTCACAACTGCATTTTTGGATAGTTATCCATGACTCTAATTTTAATATATTGTATAAATGAAGATGAGCGTAATAATAGTAAGTGGTATTCCACCCCAGCACACAATAATATGTCAAAGAGATTTTTATTTATTTTTTTAAACCTCAAAGATGGATCATTCTTATTTTTATCTGCAGTGAAAAAATATATACAATCGTGTGTGTGAAGTCATTAATATGTAAGGTACTTAATACCTATGGTAACAAACACAAGCTCATATTTTGTAGCATAAAAAATAGGACTGGTCCGAGAACAAAAAAAGATTGAGGTCCACATTTTGAAGAACCGGTTGTTAAAACATGGGGCAAAAGACTTGGACACTTTCTTATCCTAAACAAGTTATTGTAATCCTCAGTACTTAGGTTCAAATAATGATACCCTCATGAGAGTCTTAAGGTATTCGAGTACGGTAAGCAATTGAATAATGGCAATGTTTTGGGCTAAGTGGGCCCTTTATCCAGCCATAATAAGCCTTATAATCAGTCCTTACTGTGAGTCGTTTTCTTCATTTAAGGTAGATGGACCGTCCTTTCCATGTGAGTGCCAGCCGCATACAGTCTTGAGCCTACTTCCGGGTTTACATACAGCATTAGTATGATGTCATGAGACACGTGAACACTACAGAACTAGCTTAGAGACAATTTTAATACTAGGTAATAATGTAAAACTTCATACTGGAGGAGAACAAGAGACTGTGGTATCTTGCCGAAGTCATACATGGTGACTTGGTGAGATGTGCATTTCTAGCTACGGTATCTTTATCTGTTCCCTTTCTCTCTGAGATGCACTGTTGAGTAACTCACTTACCCTTCAAGCAATAACCAAATTCCTTATCAAGTGGAATCCCAAATGATAACATTCATTAAAGTAGCAGTCCAAGCTACCGGTTCCCCCCGTTCCCTTCAATATGTGCATCAATAAAATCCACACAATGATAAGTAATTAGCTAAGTTGCCGATCGATCCATTCTCCTGTAATTGATCAGTGAAGATTCGGCTCAGGGCATCGCTAAATGTCTGTCACTGCAGCAGAAGAGGACCAAAGATGCAAAGTTATGTGGGGAAGATCATGTGACCAGGCAGTCACCAGATACAATTGGTGCACTGCTAGAGAGAGGGCGGGCTCTAAAAGGGGTGTGCCAGAGCCTGCTTCAGAAGAGGAAGGAGATGTGACTTTGTGAATGGTTGCTATAGAAACAAAAATACTTGCTTCATTACAATACATTAAAACATGTATTCAGAGTTGTTTTTTTTTTAAATGCTACAAGTATTTTCTCATAATACAGAACAGATTTATTAAAAAACAAAAAAACGTACAGTAGGATATTGCTTGGTCTGCAGCTTTAATGTCTAAGAAATTAGACAGAGAGTACAGGCCATAGTAATAATAAGCAAAAGCTTAAGAAAATGTCAAGACCTGAAAGCGCTCATTTTAATAAATTATTATGATAGTTTTTCCTACAGTAAATCTCTTAATAAAAGTAGTGCTATGGTGCCAGGTTTTAAGAGAAAAATTAATTATTAACCTATTTTATAAAGATGTAAGCAATATTTATATGTGTTTCAATACACAATGGTTGTAAAAATAAAAAAAGCCGTTATACAGTACTATGAACTCCCACATATCCCAGATTCATCCTCTAGATTTAGCAGGATGCGCAGAAATTACAGGTACATTGAATTCTAGCTCTGACCTCTCACATTTTAATTAACATACAGCAACTCTTGCAAATACAGCAGATTTATCAAAGAAAATGCCCTATTGCTTTAAATGAATTCATTTTCTGTGATACTTCAAGTGCAAGTATTTGCATCAGTCTCACACCAATACTGCAAACCCCATAGTCTCAGTACAGCAGTGAAACCTTTTTTGGTTAAGAAACCCTATAGTTCTATTGTGAAATTCTGAGGAACCACAACCCTCTCTAATAGCGCATCTGCGATAAGATGCATTATAAGGATCCCTAACCCTCTCTAATAGTGTGTCTGAGATAAGATGCATTGTAAGGAACCCCAACCCTCTCTAATAGCGCACCTGAGATAAGATGCATTGTAAGGAACCCCAACCCTCTCTAATAGCGCACCTGAGATAAGATGCATTGTAAGGAACCCCAACCCTCTCTAATAGCGTGTCTGAGATCAGATGCGTTGTAAATTCTTCTGTATTTGGTAGAATTTTCAAATGACCTGAAAATTGCAGGGAACCCTTTGGGAATGCCCAGGGAACCCAAGGCTTCCTATGAACCCCTCTTGGTAAAGCACTGCATTACAGATACAGTTTGACCAACTTACTTCAATGTGATTATAGGTTTGTGATCCAATTCTTACTTGCTAACATTAATCCCAGTTCATGAAGGTCCTAATTGCCTATGGGAACCTGAAACTGTGGTCCCTTTCATTATGCCGTGAAGCTACTTCCACGTATCAAGTGAATGGAGCTCAGAGGATTCTCTGATATGGAGAAGCACAACTTATTGAATATAGCTTTGGAGAGCCTGGATCAGAATCTCATAGTGACATTTAGTTATCTTGGTTCCCTCAGCATCTAATCTATGCTTGTGATTCTTAATGCAGGAGATGACTTCTTTCTGAACAAGCTGTTCAAGGCACAGGAATCAAACGCCAACTTTTCAGAGTATTCATCATTCCTAAACCGATGTTTTGCCTGCCGTGTCCGCTGCCTGTTGGATAGCACCTCCGGGTTTCTGGTAAGTAAAAAACACATTTAAGGTGCCCCATGCCGTTTCAAAAACACATGCAAAAGACACACTGATCTATTATTTCTCACAAACTACCAAAGATCTGAATGGTGGAAATGGCCATTGCATTCCAAATTCATTTTGATTTCTTCTTGAAGGTTTTGTGTTGTAAGGCAAATAAAACTGTGCTATAGAATTGAAAAAAAATCTATACATCGGTATATCAAATGTAAAAGGTTTACATTTAAACAGATGTAATTTATGCCACTCCAGATATGATCCAGTTGTGTGAATGCAAAAAAATGGAAACAAGGTGGACTGAGATGTTCATACATTCCATCCTAACATGTGCGTTACTTATCGTCTCCCTAGCTACTGTACTGTGTACACGCTGAAATTAGTGCACATGGATAAAATAGATGCAAAGTACATTAATGCTGATAGCTGCAAGCCAAATATGCCTCTTTTAGCACCAATGTTAATCATTAGGCCCAGATAAACTGCAAACCTCTCAAGTGTCACTGATTTTCAGACAGTCTCACTACGTTTAAGCTTCAGTGATCTCATAAACTTTCATGGAGTATCACTTTCAAAAGTCAGAACTTATCCATTAAAATGCCATTTTTGGTCCAGAAGATAGAAGTCTGGTACCTTCCAGGTGTACGCCTAAGCACAGTTCAAAGCATGTTCAATTGTGCTACAGCGCAGCACCATTTAGCAGATCTGGGCTTTAGACTGCTAAGTATGTAATCATACACATACTCCTGTTTTTACTGAAGTACTAAATTGACTCCAGTCTTGAGCATTTTCATTGGCAAACATGGTACACTAGTTGATTCAGTGTTCAAATCTATCTCAGAAATAATAGTGGCAATGTAATACAAACTGGAATTAATAACAACGATAACTAAAGAATGTCCTCCTCAGCCAAACTGTAGGCACTGAAAAGGTAATCAGGTATAATGTTCAATAATGAGGTTAGTGCATAGTAAGTGTAAATAGGTTTAGAATTGTTCAATAAAACTCTGAATAAACATGAACCCCTTCTGGTACTAAAGGGATAACTATTAAAATGTACACACAAAATAACAAATACACTGGAGTCCTATCAGGAAAATAGTATCAGTCTTGGGTATAAAATTCAGCATGTAGACTTCAGAAATATGACAACACTATTGTGTGAGATATGTATGAAGATAGTAACATTTACACAGTAGACTTACATAGCGGAGAATGAAAAAATACATACTTCCATTGAGTTCAACCTTAAATTCTAATTGGACAAGATACTTATCCTATATTTATAGTGATCCAGAGGACGGCAGATAAAAATGCCCCAGTGACACCATTTCCAATTATTCCTCTGAGTCATCATTGACCTTAATGGCAGATATCGCCGATTTGGGTGCCATACAGCGGTTCGCGCTTTGATGTCACTAGGGCTTTGTCTCATACAAGGGAAAAACAATCTTTCCTCACTCCGGTATTGGCAATTCGATTTCTTGACACTGCAAAGATTTTCTCTTACGTCCCATTGAGCTAGCAACAAATGTATGAAACATGTTGCTTGAGATTCTGATGCTGACCTTTTAGGCACAAAAGTCAATGCTACTGTACCTCATACCTGGATGACTTGACTTATTTAATGCAAAGAAAAAGAATAACAGCGGAAGTTAAAGACAAACATTGGTACATGCCATTCTAATATTGTCACGCAGTCCACTCCTAACTGTTTCTAAAACTACTCCCCCAATCACTCATTGGCACAAGAGGAGCAAAGTTGACCCAAAGACCCTTGACGCATTGAGGCAAAAGGATGCAACACAACATTGACTCATAAAGATCTGCTCAAACAATATAAATCCCCATAAAAAGTAAGCCCTCGGAAATCTGTAACTATCTTATTGTCATGTCCAAAAACTGTAACGGTACCTACAGCTGAAGTAGGTGACGTTACCGAAAGAAATGCCAGTAAGGGACAGACAGTTCCATGTGGTGAAACTGTGGTCAAAGTGTGTTCGTGATCGTGGTACAAACATAAGCTTTTCAAAAGGTTTCAAAATGAATGTCTCCTTTCTGTTTTTTTGCAGCAAAAATAGACTATAGTCTAATAATATAAAAAAAAAATTGCTTTACTTTTATTGTAAAATGTCCTGGGTGATACTATCATGCCAGGCAATTGTCTGACTAATTTGAGTAAAAAGAAAATAGTTAAACCACCACTACTAATGCTGCTACCCGCATTCACAGTTATTATATTGCACATAGAGAATCATTTCTGTATTTGTAGGGGAGACATTGTTGGTAAACACTTCCGTTGGTTATGATAGCATTTTTATATTATTTATTTAACTTAATAGATTGATATTTCTGGCACACAAAATAATGAAAAATCTTAATTTAAGATATGAGAATAAAACGATATAACACCAACAAGACAATTCACATTAAAGTGTGTGTGTGCGTGTAATACATTTCTTAGAGAAATGGGCAAATGTGTAAAAGTTTGTACCGCAAATGTTCCTATTTCTTCTCAAACCCGCAAAACAGTTTGAATAATACACTTTTATTTCATATAGTACCTTTCTCCGAATGGGACTCAAAGCGTTACTGTATAGTAGTATAGTGCATGGTACGCAACACACAGGAGTTTTACATACACAGCCCCTGCTCCGTAGAGCACAGTGACTGGTCCAAGGTCCCAAGGAGCTGACACCAGGAATTAAACCAGGTTCCCCTGCTTCAAACTCTGCATCATTGTTATCAGTCAGTGTCTTGACTCACTGAGCCACTTCTTCAGCCCATTTTGTATTGTGGAATTGCATAGTGTCAGCAACTGATCTGACCCCAAAAAAAAAAAAAGTGCTCATGACGTACCTGGTACATCATAAGGGCGCCCTAAAGGTGAACAAATTACTACTATAAAATTCATAGGGTCCGTTTTACAAAGTGATGTAAGTGGTTGTGCGGACCCCATCACGGCTTATTTCAATAGCAAGATATTAAGGAAATGTTAAATAATTTACTAATGAACAAACTACCATATTGACCGGGCTTTTTGGGAGATCATTTTTTTGATTCATCGGGTCAAGGGCTGAAAGAGTAATGTAGTGGTAAGAATACTGCCTTTGCAGTTGTTGAACCCTATCCGAATTTAGAGTCAGTCCTCCTGGTGACCTTGGGCTAGTCACTTTATCTCCTTGTGCCTTAAGCCAGGAGTGCGCAAAATGGGGAGCGTGGCGCTTACAGAGGCCCCGTGCTCTTCCCCACAACCTTTCAATTAAATGCCAGGGGAGCACGCGAGGCCTCTGTAAGTCCCTCACCTTGTCTCCAGCGGCTTCTGACGACGCGTCGCCATGGCAACGTGACGTCACATGACGGTGTGATGTCAGATGACGCTGGAGAAACTGAAAGGTGGGAGGGGGTGGTGTGAGCAGGAGGGGAGATCAGGCAGGGGGACGCAGACAAAAAAGTTTGCACGCCCCTGCCATAAGCAATGCAATTAAATTGTAAGATTTTTGGACAGGGACTTCTCATGCCTGCAAAATTCTAAAATGGTAAAAGCCTGATGTACGATGTCAGCACTGAGTGAGAAACAGAAAAGTGTCTAACATTTAGGCTTTGTATAGTAGCTCTGACCCGCAGAATGGTGAAGGTTCGCATACTAAAGATTATCAATAAAAATGTAATTCTGTTATTTCTACACATTTGTCCCACCTAACAAGGTGGTCACATTAATTAGCTCTATATTATAGTCATTATCATGATGGAAAGCAAACTTCATAAAGAGTTTCACCTAATATACCTGTCTACCACAAACCAGTACAACAGCCCCACCTACAGTACAGGCAGAGGAGGAATAGAGATGTAAAATACATTTGTACGAATATCATGAATATATCCTCAACTAACACGTAAGAGGCAGGGTTTGTACAGCATACAACAGACAAAACCAATCAGCTAAAGACTATATACGTATATGTTCAGATGGGAATGTAGTTATCTATCCCAGATCATATGTACAGAAATGGCTTTGGATAACTTTTGTTCTGCACCATTTTCCAATGATTCTGTCTTCAATATACTGTATTTCTATACCAGTTTGAGCTTACTCAACTCTGCATTTTAAGAATGATGAGTTACTCAGAGTTATTCAGAGTAACCACAATATTGACTTGGTAATAGCAACCATGTGAAAGCAGAAGTAATGTCTTAGAATAACGAAATAAATAGAAATGGGTTTAAAAGAATATATGACTTTTCTTTTCTTTTCCGGTGGTACAGACAATGCAGTTTCAAGGTAAACTTAAGTTCCTCTTTGGGCAAAAGAAAAATGTATCATCGGGAACAATCCTACCACCACAGATGGCGTTGTTCTGCACAGCGGCGCCACTTCTGCTTCCTCCTGCCACGGAGATGAAAATGAAGAGCGTGCTCGTGAGGACACAGAAAAAACCTGGTGCGGCTTCCAACACAGATAACACGTAAATCACTTTTCTACAGAATTTATTTTATGTTGGGATTGCTTATCTCTGCGCAGACCATTGGAATGGACGCCTCTGCAAACTCATGCATTGCTGGCAGCCAAGGTGGTTTTGTTAAGCATAACATAATACATCACCAAAAAATCGTCAATTGGAGCATAATGCAAAGTCCCTTGGAGATGAGAAGAGAGGGGTCCCCCGCCAAACATTCCCACTCCCACTCCAATTGACGATTTTTTGGTGATTATGGGACTGTGCCTTATGATGATGTATGCCTATCACTTGGACTGATCTCTATTGTGCTTTACATTTTCACTTTGCCCCAGTAATTCATGGACTTCCATGTTAGACCTCTCATGCTTTCAGCTTTGAATTGCTAGTCTCCAGTATCTGCAGTACTGTTCTAGTGTGTTTACTGTGTGCCTGTAGCTGTATTTCTATCTAGCATTGTACTTTGTCATCTGCACTTGCCATGTGTACAGTTGTTACTTTCTATCTATCAGGTAGTTTACTTACACTACCTCTCTCTGTCACATTATCAGCGACCCATTGTGTGCTTCATCATGTCATATTAGTGATTTGGCAATATCAGTCTTCACCATTCCGTCTCCCCGGTGACTAGAGGAGTTTGTTTTGGAGTACACCCTCCGTTTTAACATTTTCTCCCCATTTTTTATATGTTACATTTCACTAGCGCCTCTTGAAGTTTAGTCAGTAGTTTCCTTGAATCTTTTTATTGTTTAGATATTTTTTTGAAGAGTCAAAATGGAAAATATTCATTAACATACTTTTTTTAACCAGGGATAGCAGCTTGTATCAAAAATTCGAATACCTGTTAAAACAGTATGTCAGAGTTCTTCTGGTTGTATCTGAACCTTTTTGTTCAGTCAGTAAACAGTTTTTACGTAAGAGTAGTGATACCATGCATCCCGCAGTGGCATGACACGTTGCCACTGTTCATTTTCAAAGCAGTGATGTGTAAAGGAGACTACTGTATATGTTGGCCTAAGCTGGAGTCTGGAGGACTTATTCATGGTCTTGATAACACATGTACACACGGCCGCAGACAGATTTCCCGCACGCCGGGGCTCTGATGTCAGTGCGCGGGACCCCGGAAGCTGGGCCAAGCTTACTTCTGGCGCACTCCCGCTGGCACGTTGTGATGGGATATGCTGTGATATTCTACATTATATCCGCTGTTGAATCCTATAGAAGTTTTGTGGTATTCTGCATTATAACAAAATATTCAGCGTTATCGCTACAGTATCTACATTCGTTCTTGAAAACGAGAGCATTGGGAGTATTTATTATTAATTAAATTTTTTGTAATTCCTGTCTTTTTTTTTTTTTTGTAGCTGCTGTGCAGTAAAAATACTAATGTTAATCTAGTAGTGATAGCATTGACCAGATATTACAATGCTTACTTTCTCCCTGCAGAGCAAAATCGTATCCAGGTGTATGTGAATTGGAACACCATGGGAGAAGTAGCCACCAAGGGACAAGCTTCCCTAACATGTTACACAGCGCAGAAAACCAGATCAAATGTAGGTATCATATGAGTCCAAAAGTGAGAGGTGTAAACTTTTACACATTGGGCAACACAACCCAATAATAAAATTAAAAGAAATATGCAATACTGTATATAAAAATATTCAAAAGGTTGCTGACCACATTTGATAAACAGTCAAACAAATAGCATAACTTATGTCTACTAATATACACATTTGGGTCTATTGTTTTCGTTATTCATAAAGGCAATTCTGTGTTCAGAGTTCCGATCTGCAGATGTCGTCAGTGACGGAGTCACAAATCAGATGTAAGATAAATAGGCTACCATTTAAACCCATACATTTCCAGCAATAAGATGTGGCCCCTTCTGTCAGCAAGAAGGTTGATCTGCCCATATAAATGTGGAAGAATGGTAGATGGTGTCAAACCCATGGGTTGTATGTATCAAGAGGAACGTTAGCACCGACGCAGTCGCGTAAAAATAATAGCATGTGTTTTCTGCGTGAAACGCGACATATTGATGAAGTGTATTTCTACTGTTTTCGCATTTGACACGTGCTGCGTTAAAAATAAAAGGACTTATGCCACCTGTAATGGGATGGGAAAAAAAACCCACACAAAAAGCCATAAAGAAAAATAACGCAAGTCACACATTTCCTAACATGCAGACCTTTGCCAATATGCAAATCTAACTCCTCCCACCTGCTCCATGAATCCCTCATCTCGTTGTAGGGAGACGTCAATATTCCCGAAAATCTCCCAACTAAGATTAATACATAGAGGCTGCCTGGCGCAGGTATATTTCAGTGCAAGTTGCAACAAATGAGCGACTTTGGGCTGGAATTGCCCCTTGGATACATGGAGCCCCATATATGAACATCTTCAAGCATTAAACTGAAGTCGGTCTAAACATAACAAGCATACTTAGGATCACCATTTTAAAATAATATATTATAATATTTAATTTGTATATTATAATTAATTAATAATAATTAATCCCAGACCCTGGCTAAATTCCCACACGCGCATGCTGTGTTCCTCCACTCGTTCCTCTGAACGCCTCTGGAGGAAATCTCATATTCTCGCAGACTTCCTTCACTACAAATTTATGCTATCCTGTTTCAACTCTGCCCTCTCTCAGGCTAAACAAACCTACTTTTCTTCACTAATCAACACGCACAAGTCTAATCCACGCCGACTTTTCTCTGTCTTTGACTCCCTACTCAGACCACCCTCAGCTGCCTCTTCTTCTTCCTCTATCTCACCTCAGGACTTTGCCGACTATTTCAAGAAAAAAGTGGAATCCATACATCAGACCGTCCCCTCTGTATCCTCCTCCCATCCTACACCTCTTCCTAACTCTCCTCTTGCATTCCTTGACTCTTTATCCGCTGTCACGGAGGAGGATGTGTCATTGCTGATCTCCTCTTCTCCCTCTACCACATGCCCTCTTGGCCCATTCCCTCCCATCTCCTAAAATCTCTTGCTCCTACTATAATCCCTACGCTGCCACACACATTTTTAACTCCTCCCTCTACTCTGGTACCTTTCCCTCTTCCTTCAAACATGCAACATTCATACCATTACTCAAAAACAGCAAGCTTGACCCTACCTGTCTTTCTAACTATTGACCTGTCTCCCTCCTGCCTTTTACCTCTAAACTCCTAGAACGTCTTGTATTCTCTCGCTTGCTCCATTTTCTCAACACCTATTGTCTCCTAGACCCTCTAAAATCTGGCTTCTGCACTGCTCACTCCACTGAAACAGCCCTCAGTAAAATAACTAATGACCTCCATGCTGCCAAAGACAGAGGTCATTACACTCTTCTCATTTACTCGACCTTTCTGCAGCATTTGATACTGTGGACCACCCTCTTCTCCTTCACATTCTCCATACTCTTGGTATTCGTAACAAAGCTCTTTCCTGGATCTCCTCTTACCTCTCCCATCGTACTTTCAGTGTCTCTTTTGCAAACACCTCCTCCTCCTATATCGATCTCTCTGTGGGGGGTTCCTCAGGGCTCTGTCCTGGGACCCCTTCTCTTTTCTCTGTACACATTCTCTCTAGGTGACCTAATCACATCACTTGGGTTCAAATATCACCTCTATGTTGACGACACACAAATTTACTTTTCTACCCCTGACCTTACACCTGCGGTACAGACAAGTTTCTGAATGTCTGTCGGCTATATCATCCTGGATGGCCCTCCGCCGACTTAAACTAAACAGGGCAAAAACAGAGCTTCTCATAATTCCTCCCAAACCTGGCCCTACTACCTCCTTCTACATTACTGTTGGAAGTACCATCATTCACCCAGTAGCCCAAGCACGCTGGCTAGGGGTCACACTCTACTCCTCTCTCACATTCTTTTCTCACATTCAAAACGTTTCTAAAACCTGTTGCTTTTTCCTCTGCAATATAACAAAGATATGCCATTTCCTCTGTTGCTCGACTGCTAAAACTTTGACTCAGGCCCTCATTCTCTCCCGTCTTGATTACTGTAACCTCCTGCTGTCCGGCCTTCCTGCCTCTCACCTGTCTCCCCTACAATCTATCCTAAACATTGCTGCCAGAATCACTCTACTCTTTCCTAAATCTGTCTCAGCGTATCCCCTGCTGAAATCCCTCTCCTGGCTTCCTATCAAATCCCGTATCACACACTCCCATTCTCCTCCTCACTTTTAAAGCTTTACACTCTTCTGCCCCTCCTTACATCTCAGCCCTAATTTCTCGCTGTGCACCATCCCAACTCTTGCGTTCTTCTCAAGGATGTCTTCTTTCTACCCCCTTTGTATCTAAAGCTCTCTCCCGCCTTAAACCTTTCTCACTTTCTGCCCCGCACCTCTGTAATGCCATTCCCCTCAATACCCGACTAGCACCCTCTCTATCCACCTTTAAGACCCACCTTTAAACACACCTGCTTAAGGAAGCATATGAGTAGCTCCATTGCTGATAATTAACACCTCAAACATTAACCTTGGCCCTTTGCAGACGCACTTACCAGAATGCCCTCCTACTGCCTCTGTACATTCTTCCTACCAACCAATTAGATTGTAAGCTCCTCGGCACAGGGACTCCTTTTCCTAAATGTTACTTTTATGTTAGAAGCACTTCTTCCCTTTGTGTTATTTATATCTTATCATTTATATGATTGTCACTATTACTGCTGTGAAGCGCTATGTACATTAATGGCGATATACAAATAAAGACATATATACATAATTGTTCTTGTACTGTATAGTCCTGCTAGTTTTATGTAGTGCTTTACAGAGACATTTTTCAGGCACAGTCCCTGCCCTCTGGAGTTTACAATCTATGGGGGAGGGGGTTTTGGTGCCTGAGGCACAGGGAGATAAAGTGACTTGCCCAAAGTCACAAGGTGCTAACACCAGGAATTGAACAAGGTTCTGCTGCTTTATACTTAGTGTCAGTCAGTTTCTTTATTCACTGAGCCACTCCTTCTCCCTATTGTGTTATTTGAAGACACAAGCTTCCCTAGTGTGTTATTTGAAGACACAAGCATACGATGTAGTCATCTTACTTTTTCCTGAAGTTAAGTAATAACAATTACATCGTGGGGGGTAAAATCACCTAAACGAATATATGAACACAGTTGAGAAATGTAAACAACCTTAATGTTGACACATAAAGAAAACATTTCTATTCTTGTCGTATGCTGTTTATTTAGTATACAGTATATGCTTCTACACTAGCCAAAAGCTAAATCATCCAAGAAGTCTTGAGGCAATTTAGTTTTTTCAGGTTTTTCTTCGCTTAACAGAGACCAGATTATAATGTGCACTAGTTACAAATCCAGGGTTTAACTGGACGTTTCTTTGAATTTTGTATTTGCTGTACGCTGGGTAAACTGGTTAGGTTTTCGTTTGTTGGTCCATAAACATAATCAGCCAATGATGAGATAATATACGCTTGGGTATGTTCACTACAGAGGTATTATCCCTTGTTACCAGCCTTTTCCATTGATATTGATAAGTGATTACCAATGATAATGCCTGTCATACTTTAGTAAATTCAGGGGGCGTAACAAGTGAATAGAAAGCCCTGGTACAGAAAGTTGCCCCTTTTACCTCCTCCCACGCCCCTTCTGGCCCGTCCACCACAGCACTCTTCAGCAGCGCTACGGATTCTAGAGCGCACTTTTTCCCTGCTCACCGCTGATTGACAGCTGCCCAGCAGCAAAAAGTTGTGCCTCAGAAATCCTAGTGGCGGTTCTGGTGCAGCACCATGAGTGTCACCAGGAACAATTACATGGTTTTTTAAAGTAAGATTGGGGCCCAGGCAATGGGCCACCCTTGACTGTATTAACTCAATTGTTTCATAACGATAAGTACCTTTTAATCTTCTCTTAGTAACTTAGGCTTTTATCGTGTTTTCACCCTGTTAGAACAGGGCGACTGATATATCAAATAGGCGACATTTGTGTGTGTTATTGCAATTTCAGCCACCACAAGTTCAGCAAAGTCCAAGGACTTTCTTATGATGCAATTTTGAAAGCTAAAGGAGACATCTTTATGGACTAATTTGTATTATTTCTCAGAATCTTTGGCACTGACATGTGAATCTCAAAAGGTTTTAAATGGAAACTCTAACAAAGGAGACTATAAACACTCGAGTGGTGGTAATACTGTAAAGTCTAAAAGATTACGTTTAGACATAAATGCTGCATTATTCAGTCATATTTTTTTTAATCGTGCTATTCACCCTCAACATTTATTAAACTGTGTAAAATAAATAATTACACAAATACTTTTTCTTCCCCCTGATAGTAATGAATACTAGTGAGAATGGAATTTCTCTGTTGAAAGTCCGAGCCAATGAAGATCAGTGGGTCTGGGTGGAGGCAAACACTCAGCTGTTGTATAGAAATGGATGCTCAGACTACGTAGTAGTCCCTCAACAAGCCCAAAGGTAAGGATCTTCAACGGCGTATCCAGTGAAATAAAAGGGTAAGAACATGCAGACAGGTTGAAACAAGAACCTTATGCTATAGAACTTCCCGAGATCTCAAGCCATGGATGGAATGTGAGGGTACGCAGTGGCACAGCTCTCTTATCTCTTTGGGTTTTCTGTTTCTGCAGGGGAAGGCTCTAGGGATCTGTGGAAGACATATCAATGCACCCATTAATTTTTCTGCTCTCTTTTTATTTACAAACTTTGAGGCAGATCCTCAAAGCTCCGTTAGTGACACAACGAGACGTTAACTTCAGTAAATGGCTCGTTAAGTGCTAACGGGGATCTTCAAAGCTCCCTAAAGATACGTTAAGTGCTGTCTTAAAGTTGAGATGGCCTGCTGTTACCTTTAACGGACGTAAGTGCTAATGTTATGCAAAATACATACTGTAGTGCGCATCAATGCATTTCTACAACGGACCGTTAAAGTTAACGTGGGACTTAATGTTATGTTAGTTTAGGTCATGGTTATACCTGGCGTTAGGTGGTTCCAACAAGCCAGGTAGCAGTAATTTTTTGGGCAATGTCTAGGGTTCTGAAGTGGGCCACTTTGGCTTCGTATATTGCCTTACCAATATAGGAAGCCAAAGTGAATACACTGGAGTAGACTAAAAACTGTAGCAAAGACCTAATAATCCCTTGGAAACCAAAGTGGCCATGAAGGCATGAATTATGCATGCCGTCATGGTCACTAAAGTAGCCAAGGGATTAATAGAAAGATTCTTTCCCTTTTTTCTGCGCCCCCATCCTTTGTTTATTTTTTATGGACATTTTAAAGCAGCAATCCCCTCTACTTGGTACAATATTTGACCCCTCATTTTTTATACAGGCTGGGAATCGGCTTTTGTTAGCTCCCTGCTTTCTGAGATATACGGGTGAAGTTACCTGGTTCAAAATTTCCCTCCATGGGAACAAAAACACTGCTAAATATCAGGCCAATAGGAAGAAGCAACATCATCAGTTGCACCTTCCTATTGGATGCCCATTTAAATCGCCTTTACGAAACAGGAAGTAAGACCAGTATCTTCACCAGTGAGTATCTCTGGAGCAGGGGGAGAGGAGCTATAAATAATGCTGTTCAGCTTTGGAGGACACTCCAGTTCCAATCATACAAAAAAGGGACGGGGGTGGTTCGATAGAGGGCATTGCTGCTTTATTAAGTTCAATAATATGTAGAACTGAGAAGAAATGTTTAGTAACACAACCAAACAATGCATGGCGCTCTGACACTCCCTTATAGCTTCCCAGTGAAAATCAGTGAAATAAAACACACAGGTGCTAAATAAACGTGAATAATAATAATAATAATAATATATAGAAGTGCAAATGTGATATAAATCTACAACACTAAAATAGTGAAATAAATATTAGGCGAAAACCTCCACTCAACCCTTAAAAAAGACTGTTCCGGGGGTCTTGCCAAACGATTTTCTCCAAAAACATAAAAGGAGCGGTGGTAGCTGCCATGTAAAAGATAAAAATCACATAGTACATACTGTGGTGCAAAAATAATTATCAAGTAAAGAAACCTATACAATTCCAACTCACAATAGAGCAGAAAAATAAGGCAGTGTCCCAACCAGTGGCAATGTTGTGTCCAGTGTATCTCAAAGAGAAAGAGACAGACCCATAGTGCAGATGCAACATAAAGCAATTTATACGTTTTCTCACAAATGGAGGCTTACACTTAGGCCGCGCTTATAGTGTGCGCGACGGCGATACGACGGATGACGTCACCCGTCGAAGTCGCCACCTGTGAAAGTTGTATTTCGCTTTGCAGGGACGTCGCAAGCGACCTGGCCATTGATTGGTTCAGAGGCTGTCATATTTGGCGACAGCCTCTGAAAAATCAAATTTGACCAGCTTCCAAATTTCGCGCCGCCACGTTGCTCTGTTGCGTCGCACTTTCTATAAGTGCACGCGACGGCGGCAATACATTTGTTTTGCCGCGACGTCGCGTCGCCGGAACTAAAAGCGCAACCCACTGTCTCCAATCCAGACCCGGTGATCTTGACTATCCACCCTCCAGGCGCGCCTCCGCTGCTGTGGGTGCGCAGTTTAATACTTTCCCACTTGAGTACCGGGGTCCCGCCTTGTTCATTGTAAACGCAAGCGTTACACTCATTCGTCTGTGCCTCCGATCGTGTCCACTCACGTCACAACCACCCACGTCACTTCTGGTTCCTGTATATCATCCGTCAGCGCATCAGAGGATGGCCCGCTCTCTTCTCTCCAGATCGCGCAACTGAGCTACACACTCTACGCATTTCACTGTTCTAACTGACAGCTTCCTCAGGAGTAGCTCCCACCTACATCTATAGGGATACCCCTCTAAATGTATACAGAGCCCTCCCTATTGGCTCTTAAGTGCAATAAGCGCACCAGTGATTAAAAAAGTGTCTAAATATGCAATGACTATAAAATACACAATACAATTTAATCACAATACAATGTAAAATTGACCATTAGGTCTAGAATAATAAAAATGATGTACTAATAAAAAGTACATAATAAGTAATACATAATGCATAATAAATACATAAATCCTATGCACTCCCCCATACATAGTTATACAATTAATAAAAAATCAATAAAGCAGAACTAGAACAATGAATTGGGTAATCAACCTAAACTAATAAAATATCTAAAACTGTGTCTTTGATGTATTCTTTCGTCCAGATAAGATATGTAATAGAAAATAGAAGAATATATCAGTCAAAGGGAATCATTAATAAAACAGTAATGATTTACCATCACCCGTGGTTGAACTATAATGACGTATAAGATCACTTAACTCATAATAATCTTAAAAACCATAATAAAAATAATGCTAAAATTGGTATAAAAGTGTAACTAAAATGAACTATAAATACTATCCACAGAAAATAAATCACCTTAAAGGAACACACCTAACTCAATATCGACATTAAGTCCCAAAGGTACCAGCGTTTTTAACTTAAAGTTCCAAAATGTCTCATGTTTGGTGAGCTCAATGTTCCTGTCACCTAACACTCCCCCCCTCCCTCCCCCCTCCATTGGGACATCACATGTTCTATCTCTGTGAATTTGAGACCACTGGGATTCCCTTGATGGTCTGTGAGGAAGTCATTGGACAAAAGGTGTGACATTCCTCCTGATGTTGTCAACATGTTCCAGTACTCTAACTCTAATGGGTCTCGTAGTTTTGCCCACGTACTGTAGCCCACAGGGGCATTCAAGAAGATAGATGACATGGGACAGGGAAATCTCTCCTTGGTGACATTTAAGACAAAGCCAAATGTATCTGTGGCTCTAAAACTACAGCCCTTTCACATTGTGCAACCATAAAAACCTTTAATCTGTGGTAACCAATTATTAATTCGTTCCTTGGTTTTAGGTCATGCACTAGGAGCAAGTTAATTTTTTGAAATGTTTGCTTCTGAAAATCACGTTGGGATTTTCTGGAAAGAATTCTCCAAGTACTGGATCATTTCTCACAATGTGCCAATGCTTTTTGAAATAATATTCTTAGATTTTGTCAGCTCTCCAATTATAGGTGGTGAGAAATGCAAAGTTGAAATTAACCTTATCAGACTTGTCCTTTTTTCTTATTGTTTTTAATCAAATCACTCATATCCATAGGCTGGGCCTGATCAATAGCATTTTCAACAATTTCTGTTCTGTAATCCCTTCCCAGAAACCTGTCCTGGAGAAATTTATATTAATTAATTAATCAATCACAGGTGCACTTATCGCACTTCAGAGCCAATAGGGAGGGCTCTGTATACATTTAGGGGGGTATATATACCCCTATGGATGTAGGTGGGAGCTACTCCTGAGGAAGCCGTCAGTTAGAACAGTGAAATGCGTAGAGTGTGTAGCTCAGTTGCGCGATCTAGAGAGAAGAGAGCGGGCAATCCTCTGATGCGCTGACGGCCGAGATACCGGAACCGTAAGTGACGTGGGAGGCTGTGATGTGAGCGGACGCGATCGGAGGCACAGACGAATGAGTGTAACGCTTGCGCTTACAACGAACAAGGCGGGACCCCGGTACTGAGGTGGGAAAGTATTAAACTGCGCACCCACAGCAGTGGAGGCACGCCTGGAGGGTGGATAGTCAAGATCACCGGGTCTGGATTGGAGACAGTGGGTTAGTCTGGATACTTGCCAAAGTCGTAGGTAGGTGCCAGGAGAGTAGTCAGTGTCCGGAGTGCCGTGGTCAGGGGTTGGAGCCAGTAGGAAGGTAGTTAGTCCGATAGCCGTGGTCAGGGATTGAGAAGTGCGGATGGTCAGAGGCAAGCCGGGGTCGGTAATCCAGAGAGAGGTCCTAAAGTCAAGCCGGTACACAGGAGAAACAAGCAGCAACAGAGTTAAAGCACAACAGGTACAAGGCAGGGCAGGGACGTGGAAACACAAGGTTACCATGAACTATGCTCAGCAAGGAATGAGTGAGACAGCTGAGATTAAGTAGCAGTGAAGCACAAATGGGACTGAGGGGAGGAGCAGAGGCGCGGCCCCCGCGGGAGCAGAGATTGGCTGAAAGGTTCAGGAGACAGGTGGGAGAGATTTACAGACTTGCCTTGCAGCTGGGGAGTGGTGCACGAACGTCACGTGTGCGCATCGCGCGTGATAGACGCGCGTCACGTGCATGGGTGGAGCCAAGCTCCGTGGTAGAGTAGAAAGTCCTCCGCGTGTGCGCGCGTTCTGTAAGTGGCGTGTAGAGCAGCAGGTAAGGAGGGAACACGCCGCAGGGGACGTGTTCCCCGATTCCTTACAATGAGCAAGTGGTGAGATCACTAATCACAACACTGGGACACTGTCTTTCCTATTTTGCCTTTTGATCAGCGCTTAACTGTAAACCTCCATTTGTGAGAAAATGTATAAATTGCATTATGTTGCATCTGCACTATGGGTCTGTCTCTTTCTCTTTGAGATACACTGGACCACCTGCATCTTACCAATCTAGACACAACATTGCCACTGGTTGGGACACTGCCTTATTTTTTTGCTCTATTGTGAGTTGGAATTGTATAGGTTTCTTCACTTGATCGTTATTTTTGCACCACAGTATGTACTATGTGATTTGTCTCTTTTACATGGCATCTATCACCGCTCCACTTATGTTTTTGGTGAAATAAATGTTTAGTACCTTTAGATATTGCAGGGTACTTTCTGACTGCGGGGTACAGTACATATTATTTTAGTTTCTGAAATAGATGTGTTAAACTTTTCCCACTCATTGGTATTATTTGCTTTTCTGTCTTGTTCTCAGGGAAGATGAGCAGCAGCTGAAGAAGCAGAATAGTGTGCATGGAATCAAGGGCGGCAGAGAAGCTCTTATCTGTAACAGCTCTAATGAAACACCTGCACACCTGAAGCATCATCTCGCTTGGGGAAAGCAGGAGAAGGAAGACATCAAAGTCAAGTTTCAGCCAACCAAAAGCGACCCTTTTTTGCAGGAAGACCACAGCATTTTCCCTAAGCATTTTTCTGGTGTGCAAAATCACTGTAACACAAGCAGCGGATGGGCGATGAAAAATTCCACCAGCTCCAGGTCAAATCATCAGCACGCCAGCTCCTTCCCAAATAGGACAGACAGGCCTTTCTACAGCCTGGACCAAAGCCATGCCGGGGTTCATGTGGTCGGTCGCCCCCTCCGTGGCAGCACAGAACATTTTCAATCATATCCTGTTCTGCAGCAGCACTCTTTGGACTCCTACCCTGCAGAAAACATCAAGCTGGAAAGTGTGTTTGTAACTCCAGAGGTGCTGTACGACTCAGGGCTGCCCTTGAACATCCCCATCAAAACAGAAAATAACATGAACTCTAAAGGCAGGCCTGACCTTTACTCAGGGCCCCAGGATCATAGCTGGGTTGGTGAGAATAACACACTGAAAAAGCAGCTGATGGACTTCACTGAAGGACTGCACCTAAAGACGGAAACGGACCTCAACGAGCAAACTTCCTGTCTGAAACCAAAGCATCATATGCACTCCCCTCACAGAGGACATTGCTTTGTGCCGTCCGCTCATGTCAACCATATTAATGCAAGCAGGCCTTTTAAAGGAATTTATAACAAAGAGGCGGCCCAGTTCTGTCCTCAGAAGTGTGCCTACTTAGAAAGTATGCTGAGCCTCCAAAGTGCAGATTGTTTAAGCAACCAGTTCTATCCAGCGGCTTCAGTAGATGACAAGGGTCAGGGCGACCACACTTATAAGCTGCAGTGTGAGTTCAAAGCTCATAACCTTGTTCAGAACATCAAGCGGGAGCCTCTTGATTCGCCTCCGTGGGCTGGGGGCGAGCAGGAAGCGATACAAGCTATCTACCAAAAAAACACACTGATGGGTTTCCTACCCAGCCAAATGCCGCGCAATGCAGCCGAGTTTGCGTACATACAATAATTTTGCATTTTTATTAGAATTATAGATACAAAAATATATATATTGCACTATTTCAACATGAGGTCTCTTTTTTTTTATATATATATATAGATAACTATATAGATATCTATATAGATATAGCTTACACTGTGGTAAAAGTGTGATCAGTGCTAGAAAAGCCTTCCCTGCATTGCAGAATTTTTCAGCACTCGCTTAATGTCAAGAAATGCAAGAATCTTCTCTCCCAGGTGTCACCACTAATAAAAATAAATAAAAGATTTTGCTTCCGGAGAGAACAGTGATTTTTGTTTTGCGAGATGAGTACACTTTTCGATAGCGAACACAGATGTAGCGCCCCTTATCCTAATCCCTGGCGAGCAGTAACGAGTTCGGGGGTAGGGACTCGGTACGCAGTACATGTAGCCGTGAATGCGTAGGAAGGCCCTCTTGAGAATTATAGTGTACAGAGTTAAAGTAACATACAGATGCAGCGGCCGTTATTCGAACATTTCCCGCGTTGTATACCTCGGAATACCCATGTCATTTCTTCCAACCGTACCGCCTTAAGACGCGTGTTGACTCGTGTTTTTATCGAGTGCAGAAAATGGCATTTTAGTGTTCTGGTTTTTAAACACCTGCAAATTGACACAGTACTGCACTGTACACATTACAATTCCTTCATTTCTGCCACGGATACGCAAAGAATTGCACCCAAAGAGATCAGAATCCATGAAATTCAAACAAATCAACCGCGATAAACACGTGTGCCTGGTGTGAATGCCGCGTAGAATACAGCAGAGCTCATGAAAACGGCTCCGTGAAATGTTCGAATAACGGCCGCTGCATCTGTACTGCCCCCTACACTATGTTATCTCCAGAAACTAGAACTCTCAGTAGGGGCTCTGCAAGTCCCTTTTCCCAGATGGAAGTTAAGCAAAACATTGACATAAATTGCTTAACAATTGCAGTAAGGTTTAAACAGGAAAACAATGCTGGCGCGCTTCTTGTGCTATTTATTATGTGGCGAGTACGATAAGTCACCCAAAACTGTGACTGCGTTAAAAACAAAATAGCTCTGCTACATCAGTACAATATGCTATGGTATTCTATAAAGAGAGTATTAACCACAACAGAATAAGACATGCAGCCTTCTGGGGACGGTAACAGCGTTAACAACCTAACTCCATATAATCATGAGATGATCTTGCTTTTCTAATGGGTCAAATCCTGGGGTGCAGGAACATTTTTTTGGGGTGGTGGTGATATACATACAAAATCAGGACATACATACATTACCATAATGTAATGGGGGCTGCAGTTCCCTCTGGAATCCCACTTCTAGCCCCCATGGTTACACGTGCAGCACTTAATAAAAACATTTTTTAAATGTGATTGGCACTTAAAAAAGAAAAGAAATAAGTATAAGGCATCGAATAGAAGTTTTGACTTTTTTTCACTTTGCAAATTTTAGTAAGGTTGTTTTTTTTATTTTAGGAGGGAGTGGGTGCAAAAGCAAAAGAGGGGTAGGATGGAAAGGAAAAGAATGGAAATAAATAATTAAATTACAACTTAAACAATATACATTAAAATGGGGTTTACACATAAATAATATATTATACATATGGTAAAGTGCTTAGAAATAATTGTGTAAATACAACAGGTTTTGGCCCATCAAAGTTTACAAAAAAAAAAAATGTTTTGATGGTAATATCAAGTGTGTCCAATTTTATTTTTTTTGTGATCTTTTTCTAATCCCAACAATGATGCCATCAGAAGCCAAACAGACACAGGTGAAGGAGAATAACTATTAAAATAAATAAGTAAAATTTTCACAGGAAGGGTGACTGAATCTTTTTAAGGAAGCCCAATGAGATTCTGAAAAAATATTGTTATTGATAGGCCGGACTGCCCCTTTAAGGTATTGAAATTGCCAGAGAAATGTGATCTTTGGCCCAGATTCAATGCTATAAAAATGATTCCTTGTGCTAGAGAAGAAATCAGCTCCATTCAAATGAATGCATCCAGAATCCCCTCTGGCACGAGGAAGCAAACGTCATAACATATATTGAATAAGGGTCTTGGGCTACAATCGCATGAATCAAATGGAGGTTGCTTGTCAATACGGCTATACAAAAACAAAATGTAACACACAGTGAGAAGCTCCCAAGTACTGCCACACCAAAGTACAGATGTAGCAAGATTTACTGTTTTCCGTTCTGCTGCTGCCACCGCAGCGGTCGTGGCGCCGAAGGATCAATGCTGCACGGGGGTCCCATTCAGAAGCACAGACCTTCCACAGCTCCGTCACAGCAGATAATATCCCCGGTGGTGCAGACTTTTGCCTGTTCTTCCACGCCGCTGGGGACAGTAAGTGTTGCTACATCTGTACAGCACATTGCAATCCTACTCACTAAGGTGATGCTTCCTTTGAAACATCTGGTCTTTGTTAGTAGCTTTAGGGGAGAAACCTAGGCCCAAAATGAGCAGAATACTGGCCAACATGACTTATTTGTCAGACTGCCTGATATAGTAGCTGAGAAATTAATCATTTTTTTATTCTCTCCCTGAAAATATTTCCTTCATCCCAATGCTTGTCAATGGAAGTTTTAGAAATCTTCTTTTCATCTAAAATCACCCCAATATCAGCTTTCACATGTTGGTCAGCATGGCGTAAATATCCCATGTGAATACTAGCAGGAGGCTTCCTCAACTCAGTATTGCCAGCTTGACTCTCCAACATCATGGTACTCTGCTCTAGTACTTGTGATGTCACTCTCATTCCACCGCATTCTGGTCAGTAATAGTCCTGTATCTCTGGTTTATGGAGACTTTGAAAACAAGAAAGCGTCAATAACACAGAGCCGGGCTACACTGTTGTTAGTGAGGCCAAGAGATGGTGTAACTCCCTTTATTACCAACTTTTCTATGAGAGCCAATACTCTTTTTGGCAATGAGTTTCAATCAGTTGCAATTTACTGTAAAATGTCCAGAAAAGTACATTTAGATAAGCTACATTTGTAGGCTCCATGAAATCCGGTCCCTTAAGGATCACGTGTTACTGTACATGCCCCTAATCACCTTAGCTCCCATTCGTAAGAGTCGTTTTATCATTTGATATTAATCGAGGTTGCAAACATACTGTAGGCCTTGCTCAGAGAAGCACAATAAACATGATGGAATAAACAAAACATACTGATTACATTAGGGGTCTCTTACATGCAGGCTCAACATTTTAAATATTCTTGCTTCTTTTTTTTTTGAAGAATAGAAGGGGAGGCTGCCATGTTCCCACTATGGGGATATCCCATTTATTGTACAGGAAGATCCAGGTATTATAAACATCATTGTAACTTCACATGACTTTTACATTTCCATAGATGGTAGGAACTGAGGAAAATACAATGTTATATTATTTAGAAGAATAGATGCTTAACACTGGTGGTACATAATTTCTATTTAAAAAAAAACCACACACACACAGTTTGAAATGTAATAAAGAATATTAAACTGTTACCAAACGGTACATGCAAAAAGGCAGAGTAGAATGATATCACGGAATGTGAGAAATGTACAGCAGAGAGCTGCAGAACACTGAACATGGCAGCACACAGAGGAAGAGCCTGCATTACTTGGTATAAATTAGCTTGCTTATTTTATTGATATTTAGACTGTTCTGGCCTACACCTAATTAAAGAATGCAGAAACACGTCTGTAGTTGAGAAGTCAGGCCTACGTTTTAAATCAATATTTACAAAATCATAATGGCAGCCATCTTCAATAAGACCCCCAATAAAATATTTGTATTCTATTATTAGGCCAAAATGAAAACGACCTTGTGAATATACAATCTAGCACCTGATAAGAATGAAGGAGGGATTGAAGGAGCTGTTCATTTAATTAACAGGTTACCCTCTATTGTACACATTGAAAATATACCATATAAAGTGTTCGGTAGGTGGCAACACAGCTTTAAAAAAAATGTGTGTTAATGCAGCGCCATCTAGTTGCTATTTATTAAACTGCAACAGTGCCAATCGCCACTCACAATTTAATGAATAAGCTCCCTAGTGTTTGTTTAATAGGAACTTTTCAATGTGAGGCTCCAACCCTAGTATAAGTTCAGATTGTCACAATGGCAGATCTGCAACCTGTACTGCTTCTCTAAGGAGTTTATCAAATATTTGGGGACTCTGTTAATACAGCACCCAGCTCTTCAAAATCAGTGGGGGGTCACTTTTTCTGTAACACAGAAAAATACTGGATGTTTTTACAATTCTGTATGTTATGTAATGTAATTTGGTCATTTGGTAGCTTGAAACAACTACCATCATTTCAATCTCTTCGCCCGCAAAAGGGCCTGGCCGTCCGTGAAATGCTTTTCTGGCCCAAAAATACAAGTGGCACTTTTTTTTATAAAAATAAAAAACATATATACCAACCTTTTTAATGCATTAAAAAAATTGTATACAGTACATTGATGGCAGCTAAAAATCCAGCAGGTGCGTAATCTTTGCGTGTACACATTGAGACTTTCAGCGTGTTAGAAAGCTAGCGGTGTGCTTGTGGATTTGAAATGACCCTGTAATACTATCGCTACATGCTGACCAACACGTGAACACTCCTAGGGCCCCATTCAATATGCCGTGAAGCCGCTCCTGTGTGCTGGACAAGAGTGTAGTTTAAACTCTACTCTGTCGCTGGGAAATAGCTGCTCAGGCTGTACAGATGTTGCAGCCGTTATTGCTCACGCTGGCGTGTTGCAGCGGGACGGACACGCACAACGGGCCACAGCGACCATCTGCCACCGCTATGCTAAATGCATTAGCTGCGTGTGAATGTGGCAGAGCTAACACGCCAGGGGGAGCAACAACTCCTGCTACATCTGTAGGGCCTTGGCCTTCTTTTAACGTACTGTACTAGAACTCCCCCATGATAAGGCAGAAAGTTGCCTATTATGGCTCCTAACTCTGTTCAGACCATGCTGGTGTTGGGTCTGGCTAAAAGGTCTTGCTGTTAACTGCAATGTGTGGCTATGCAATGTTTCCCATACCCTTAAACCTCCAATATGATACCAACGTCCTACAAGGGAGCACGTTTAATTTGCCATCTTCTAAATGCTTCCCCCCACCCCCAGTAATTGTAATTACAAATACATGCATTGCATGATAGTGCTAATTACTCTTGTCATTACTGGAGACCACTCTTAAAGGTGTAGGCCCCCCTGTTCAAAAAGTGATGCAAAATTCAGACAAAAAAAAAGAGACATGACCTTAAAGCTGCAGTTCAAACTGCCATTTTTAAAAAAAATATATATTTTTTTTCTCCCATTCAATATGTGCATCAATACAATCTGCACACTGACAAGTGATTAGCTGCTGCAGATCGATCTGTTCTCCTGTAATCAATCGCTTGCTCCGGGTTATTTAATTCAGTTCTTGCACAGCATTGTGGGCAATGTAGTCCTGGAATATGATTGACTGGGCAGTTACTAGATACAATTGGCGCACTGCTAGAGAGAGGGCGGGTCTCAAGAGCCAGAGCCTATCAGAAGGGGAATGGGCTGTCACTTTGGAAATGCTTCCTACATTAGAAACATTAAAAATGTCTTTAAAACATTTTTTTTTAAATTGCTACAAGTATTTTCTCGTAGTACAGAACTGATTTATTAAAAAAACAACACACATGTAGGACATTGCTTCAACTGCTGCTTTAAAGGAGCAATCCAAGCGATCATTTAAATTACATGGAATAATAATAATAGCATGTTCTTGTATAGCACTGCTAATTGTACGCAGCGCTTTACAGAGACAGTTTGCAGGCACAGGTCCCTGCCCCGTGGAGCTTACAATCTATGATTTGGTGCCTGAGGCACAGGGAGATAAAGTGACTTGCCCAAGGTCACAAGGAACTGACACCTCAAACTGAACCAGCTTCAGCCCTAAGGATTGAAGCAGGGGCTTTCCAGAGCTGTACACCATTCATTTCATCACCGGGGACCCCCTGCTTCCCGAGATACAGACCTGCTGGTATTTCCTGCAAGTTCAACGCTCCCGTGCCACGTGGGCCAATAGGAAGCTGAGACTGATGGCTTTCCGGCTTTACGCAGGAAGCGGGAGCTTTGTAAAGCGGCCGTTACATTGGTTACCGGCCCCTCTTACGGAGGCAAGTATCTTGGGAAGCAGGAGGTCCCCGGGGCTGAAATTAACATGGTTCAGCTCCAGAGACCCCCTGCTTCAATCCCATGTTTAAAAAAAAACAAAGGAGAAAAAAAAAACACTTGTATTGCCTCTTTAATATATAGAAAAACATCTCGTCATTGTTACATTTATGTTTCCTTGTGACCCTAAATATTTTTAAATGATGAGAAAAGTGTTTGTTTTCATGTCTATTACCTAAAAGTGCAATCCTCCCAAAAATATATATATATATATATATATATATTAATTTGTTTTTTTAAAACAGTCAAAATGTAATATATAATGTATCTAAATATTTAGTATTTTCCACTGTAACATTTTACTTAAATTCTACTAGGAAATCATGTAGTAGGTTTCCATCAATAGAAAGCTAAAATGTTACTTCTGGAAAGAGGGAATGTATACACGTAAGAAAAATACCTAATTAGATACCACAAAAAACAGGGGGGGGGGGGGGGGGGGGGGGAAGGGTTGGAGAAGCAGAAAATGTCCTGATACAGGTAACATCAAGAAAACATATTTGTAAAAACCAGATGGCAAGCCCAACCAGTATCCGTAAGAGGCGCCTGTGGGTCACTGCTTTGCAATGTATTCGTGCCCAATGGCTTCATTAAAGTGCAATCGTTTCAATTGGGACGAATGCACAGAAACGGAATGGGAGTTTCCGTGTGGTTGTGCCCACTATGGCATTGAGTGTTTTCTTTAACGACTTTAACCCTTTGAATGCAGAGCATAGGAATACAGCGAGAGACGCCTATCTTATTCCAAGTGTCAGCTGACACGTCAACTCTTGCTCACACTGGCCCAGATCAAACAGAGCTCCGTTATTGACTTAATGAGGTGCTAACTTAACCCTTTTGTGTGCCCTCCGGTACAGGGCGGTCACATGATTGCGGAGGGCATTTTGCGGGGAAACGGTAGAGGAATCCCCTCCCCCCCCCCCCCGTTTCCCCACTGAGCAGATCCAAGAGAGGGGGGAAAAAAGCACGGTTGGGCATAAGCAATCACTACGTCATAGAGCCTCCGGAGTGCCAGTCTGCATACCGTAGTGACTATGTCCAGGTGCACACAACGGGTTACGTTATCGCTTCATTAGGCAACAACATGTAGCTTCAAAGCTCAGTAATGCAGTGTTAAGAGCTGCTACCGCTCGGAAAGAGCATTGAGTTAATTATAACGGGCGTTGGTGTTACTGAGAAGCAAAAGAGGCATTCCCCCGAACAACTCATATCCACAAGTCTGTTAAAGTCCAAGCAAGGAATTAACGTTAAGGTCACAGTTAAACTTGTCGTTACTCACTTCTAGATCCTGAACCAGGTCGCTTACAGGGTCTGGATCGGTGTAACACAGTTCGGTATGATATCATTAACATAGCGCTACCTACCGCGTTACAGCCATCTTCTTTCCTCTCTTTTAACTTTAGTTGAACACCTATTCAGGGTGGGATGGGAGTACCGTCACCTGCAGAAAAGACAGGCGTAATGCCTTGTTATTTAAAGTTAACGCAAGGTAGTGCTAACTTAACATTAGCATAACGGCCGTGATTGATTTTGTTAATGGTACATTATTACCACCGAGTTATACGACATCTGTGGATCTGGGCCGGAGATTTAGTGATTTGGCGTCTGTATTTAGTATATATGCGGTCTCATTCACTTCAATGGCATTGATACCAAATCATAACTTTTTATTACAATGATTTACTTTGGTGCAGAACCCCCAAACCTTGCTTATTTTTGGTGCTTTGAAATGGACATCTCTACTCCAGAGTTGATCACCTGAATGTTCATAGTTTGTTGAAAGCTACATACGTTGCCTGGCTTGTGAAACAACATCAACCACTCTCCCTAAGATAAATATACTGTATCAATGCAATGTGTGCAGGAAATACACAGAAAATATTGTATTTTAATATTGCTGTGTCTGGGGTGAAGGAAGAAGAAAGCCTGATTGTATTTTGTAACCAGTGTTTAACTGTTCCCATTATTGCAAGCTTTTCCTCTTTTCCATTTTTATAAATAAAAAAAACATTGTAAAGCAGTTTATTTGCTACTCATTATTATTATTTTTCTTTAAGACCACAGAGGTGATGTTATTTCTGTTACATGACCACTCAGTGTACTATTTTTGCCAGCGAACACATTACATATATTTGGTTTCCCCAGTAATAATTATCTGATTAACATAATGAATGATTTTAATTCACTTAGTGTGTATTTTCTATTTTTTTTCCTAAAGCAGCAGTTCCACCTGATCATTTTTTTAGCTTAACTGAACCAGGATTTTTCCAGGAGCTGTTTCCTTGGTCTCCCAACATCCGGAGCGCCTCCGGTTGCAGAGATATTTGTCTTTTTTTGTGCTAGTTGCAACACAATAAAACAAAAAAAACAATATGGTGTCGGACTACAAATAAGGCCACGTGGTCACCAATAGAAAATCACATCATCATCTCCTGATTACGATCCAGTTTTTATGTTGGCCACTGGAGCGAGTTCTGACCCTGCAATCATTTTTAATATTACAGCCTGGCCGATGGATGGCTGATGGATAGCCAGCTTTCAACATTTTTATATTCAACTAGCAACCGCTGTTTTCACAATAACCTTTTTGTTTTAATGTGTCTATGTGGAAGTGGCCATTTTAAATTCCCTGGGAGGCAAATCTTCAGCTATTAATATGTACCACTGCCCCCCCCCCCCCGCACCTCCCCAGTGGGAAATGCACAGCTTCTGCTACCTGAGTGTGGTGCGGATACATGTTAGGATCAGGAGAGCCGAGTTGGATCTGCGATGGTATGGAGATCAGGACAGTCTTAGGTTCTTTCTGTAGTTCTTCTCATGGTGTCAGCGCCTCCAGCTGTAGTGGATTCTAGGGTGTCCATAAATCAGCGCCCACTATTGCATACATCTCCCTCCTGCCCAAGGACTGATACTTAGACAGGAGTGTAATAACAAGGGTCTTTATTACATGGCATGAATCCACTGCAGATCTTCCTTACAGCGATGCAGATTCTCGGAGGTCCCAGACTTCTGGGTGGTGATGGCCCCTGGCCTTACAGGGTCTCTGTGGCTGAATCAGATGTTCCCCCAGCCCAAAGGCTGAGGGTGAGCACGCTCATCCCGCCATGGGAGAATCTAACAGCTCTACTGCTCTTTCTTCCACCTCCAGAGCCGGACTGAACTAAATTTGCCACTCCCTCCTAGGAGGAACAAGAAGGGGCGGGCTCATGGTCTATACCTATACCAGATAGGCTTACACAGGCCATGAGTCACCACCTTACTTCTGTCACTCATAAGAGGGGCATGAGGGGGGGTCATAAAGCTCACAGATTAACCTGTCATAGCCTAGGAGATACATGACAGGGAGGAGAGATAGGTTAGTAGATGCAGACCATATTACAAATATTTCCAAGGATTACAAGCTTTTGCATATAATGGAAAAGTTAAGTTAAAAAATGAAATACAAATACTTATACAACTTACCGTTTGTTTTTTTAATGCTGACAGTCAGCACCATTTTACTTAGTAAACATAGCACTGCCCTTAGTTCGCTTTTGTCCAAGGAGGCACTGTTCCTTTAAAGCAGTATATACTTCACATGCAAAGGTATTTGTATTGTAATGTTCAAGCTTGGGTTCTTCGTTATACATTCGGAGAGCAATCAAACACATTTTGGATTATGAAATAAATAATTGTACAGTAAATAAAAATAACAATGGTGAGCACAGTCACATCTCTTAGACAAGTCTGCAACCCTGCTTTTCCCTATTATCTCCTAGAATACAGCGCTTCCACTGCAGCCAGGGATTCTGGGAAAGGACATGCAAATGAACACTCAGTGCGTCGCTCGTTACCTCTTCTCCATGCTAACACGGGCCCCTATAAGCCGTATTACACAGCTTTGCAGCACAGCCTGGGTTATAGAAATGCATAGCAAGTTAACATCATTAAAAGCCATGGGAAACGTGGTGTATAAGCTGAGTTGCAGTTTGTAAAACAAAAATGTTACTTAGTGAGTGACTGCACATTCATGTGCCTTTATTATTCACTTTATGCCTTCTTTTTAATGTATTACATTTTACTCTACAGCAATCTTGATAGTAGTTGTGTATATACCAGGTGTGGGCAACTCCAGTCCTCAAGGGCCACCAACAGGCCAGGTTTTCAGGAAATCCCAGCTTCAGCACAGGTGGCTCAATGATTATGACTGAGCCACCTGTGCTGAAGCAGGGATATCCTGAAAACCTGATCTGTTGGTGGCCCTTGAGGACTGGAGTTGCCCACCCCTGATATAAAGACAAACTAATAACATACAAAAAGCGCTTGATCTAATAATACCTGTGAGGTAAGAGTACCTAATGTACTCCTAATATGTATTAGCGGGCTTGGTGTATGGTGTAAGCAGCCCCAGAGATTCCAAACCGGTGTATGATACAGTATGTATTACCAGTAAACCTGAAGGGGAACCCAACAATATATAATATAATGTCAACTCCTAGATTGGAGTGTTAACAATAGTGAGTATTCAAAATAATCCCAATAAGAGGAGTGTGTTATCAGTCCTCAATCAGAAAAATGGCAGCCTGAGAGACAGGACAGACAAGTCTTCAAAAAACGTGTCAAAATAGGAATATAGAACAAACAAATCAAGTCCCTGGCGTGCTATTTTCCGCTCTCCGAATCCCCTGGTTCCCGAGATACGGACAAGTAAAGGTAATACATTGCAGTCCGCTCCCTGAGAAACAAAATGGTGGTTTAAATCTACTGCGGTACACAGGCCAAAAGCAAGCAACAGCGTTATCTGTTGGCCCCCGTGATGCGGGGGATTTAAATACCACGACGTACCAGCGCTAAAGGAGTGCGCTCAGTGAGTAAAGTCACTGACTCGGATAACAATGGCACTGAGTTTGAAGCAGCGGAACGTGGTTCAATTCCCGGTGTCGGCTCCTTGTGACCTTGGGCAAGTCACTTTATCTCCCTGTGCCTCAGGCACCAAAAACATAGATTGTAATCTCATCTGGGCAGGGAGTGTGTCTGTAAAGATCCTATATGCTGCGTACTGCGCACTATACTGTAATTGTGAAGCGCTTTGTGTCCCAGTGGGAGAAAAGCGCTGTATGAAAAAATTATTTTTAGTATTACTCGGGAATCAGCTGAAAATACCACGGTTCTGCTCCAGTAAAAAAAAAAAGAGAAGGGCTGGGTGAGCTGCTGCTTTAAATCAGCAGATCGTTTAACGCTAGCTTTAACAAATTGCAGTAGTGCACCTGAGTTAATCAGTAAACCACCTATAACCTCTGCTCCATGTCACACCTTAGCATGCAAGATGTACAAGGAAACACTCATTGTAGTCTGTGAGCGAAGGGATAGAATGTGCAGCCAGCACTCATTCCATTTAGATCTGTGTGGAATCATATAATTCTGGTGTATTTTCAACAATAACGAATCGGGAAGAACGCTGTTACAGTATCTTCAGTTCATCATGGAAATGGTTAGAATCAACAAAGCAAAAGGTAAGATTATTTGAGTTGTATTCTTTAGGCCTTGTACATTGAACATACTTAGGGTGACCAGACGTGTAGCTGGAACAGTTCCGGTTTTTAGGGAGTTGTCCCGGTGTCCTGACAATCGGTCACATGTCATGGTTTTGCGGAGCAGAGAGAGGAGCAGGGGCTGTGCAATGTCGCCTCCAGCCAACAGGGGCTCTATGTGGCTCATGTAGCTTCTCCTCTCCCTGGCTGCAGTGTGCTGGGGATAAGGTAAGAGTGTACTTGTGTGTATTTCTCTATGTATCCAACAGGGGGAGTGAGAGAAACATGGGGTGGCAGAGAATGACATTGGGGGAGGAGGGAGGGAGTGACATGGGGGGAGAGAGACATGGTTGGGGGGTAGACAGACATGGGTCGGGGTAGAGAGACACGGGTGGGGGTGGAGAGAGACATGGGTGAGGGGGGAAGATGGGGTGGGAGAGGGAAACATGGGGAGGGAGGGAGAAACATGGGGAGGAGAATGAGAGACATGGGGAGGCGAGTGAGAGACATGGGGAAGAGAGTGAGACATGGGGAGGAGTGTGAGAGACATGGGGAGGAGAGTAGGGATATCCTGAGAACCTGATCTGTTGGTGGCTCTTGAGGACTGGAGTTGCCCACACCTGGTATATACTGTAATAAAAAAAAGAATGTTAGGAACACTGTTGTTGGCTACAATTCAGTCGGAGTGAAATAATGGATTAGTGTGTGTTAATTGCTTATTAGGCTACTGTAAATCCCCGCCTGATGGGGCGGCGCTTGCGGAGGAGACTTACATGTATAGATATATGTAAGTCCCCGCTCACGCGGTGCGCGCGGCGCTCATGCACGTGCACACGCTCAGCCGCAATCGGCGCGGAAGTAAACAATAAATTTATACTTGCCTTGCGCTGAACTACCCGCAATGCCCCCCCCCTCCCCGCGCACAAGCCGGACACCCGGCGCTCATGCTTGGAGCGCTCTCCAAGCATAAGCGCACTCAGCGCCAGCTGGGACCTAGCCTTATGGTATTCCCATTGTTGCCGCAGGGGTCAACAACGTTTGTTCGACTGCAACAAATGGCAACTATGGCTGTCAAGAAAGTACATATGTCTCTTGGGTTCAAACAAACACTTTCACACAAAGAAATCCCATTACTTCAGGCACGTTATTTAACACATTCAAATTCGGAGTTCATTTTATAGAGTAAGGTAGCTTCAAATTTCTGTTTTTTAGAACACCATTGCAAGAATGTGTGTCTCTAGGATTTATAAAGTGAGATTGTAATTCTTGATTCTCAATCTGTATAGGACTGACGGAATGTTCCCACTCTCGCCTGCTTCCCTGTATTTGATTTTGTGTTATTTCCTCTAAAATGTTTATTTTTACATGTATTTGAAACCCTTCAATAAAAATTATGTTTAAAGAAAAAAAAAGGTGAATCCAAAAGTAGTTCTAAGTACTGTATAAGGTACTGTATAGGCAGCACTCCAGGTATATTGCAATGAGCGAAAAATGGAGTAGGTGCAAAGGGAACCATGGAAGGACCCTTAACCCTCCCAACATATATATAGAACACCCAATTTGGTTCCCAGCACTCTAATGTAAGAAAGATATGGACAAGAGGTATACGCCAAAAATATCTATTAAAAATTCCAAACACTGCAGAATACAACAAACTAGGATAAAGGGTCTAACTTGACCCATCAGACAAGGAGGGCACAACAATAAAGCGCAATGCATGAACAGGTGTATATACAAAATGGTGATTACAAATGTGGAAGGGAGAGGGAGGAGGGAAAAAGGGGGACGGATAAAATGGCGGAAAAAAGGGGAAAACAACAAGGGAATGCGGTGTGAAGCAAAATAAGGGGGGCAATGTTTTGGGCATGGGTAGGGTTGCCAGGTGGCTTCTCCAAAAATACTGGACACAATGGTAAAAGGTGCGACATGCTCGAGACACACACAGCTCTCAGCTCCATGCTGTTTCCTCCTCTCCTTGTCCCCAGGCTCCTGACACCTCCTGATCTGCTGCATTACCCAGCAGCAGCCATTAAGGATGGAAGAAGCTGCGCAGACCGCTATCAACAGCCCTGCTCGAGGAAATTCTGCGGCCCCCCAAGCCAGTCAGGTCCCTATGTCCATACATGTCCAGTATTACCTCTTTGTAACACTCTCACTGCCCACAAACAAGACAAGACCCCGGCACTGAGGTGGGAAGGTACAACACCACACACCCGCAGCAGCAGAGGTGTGCCTGGAAGGCGGATAGTTTAGCGTAGCCGGGTCTGGGTTGGAGAGTGTAGAAGATGCTGTATACTTGCCGAGTTCTTGGATTGGAGAAGACAGGATAGTAGGGGTCCGTAAGCCGTGGTCTGGGATTGGAAAGAGCAGTGTAGTCCGAGTCCTATGCCACGTTCAAGGGTAGGCAAGATCGCCGTAGTCGAGGGTATGCCAAAGTCCAAAATCCAGAAGGGTCCTCAAACAAGCCGAGTCGCTACACAAGGGGTAAACTGCAAACGAAAGTAGAACTGTGCACAACAGAAGTGAGCTTCACGATGCTACCTAGGATTATGCTGAGCAAAGCATGGGAGGAAGCAGGAAGTATTTACAGACAGGGCAGACCAATGAGGACAGGGGGCGGCGTGGGGGCGTGGCCCCAGCGGAGCTGGGATAGGCTGCAGGTAACAAGGCAGGAAGGAGAGACTTGCCACGCAGTTGGGGATCGTCGCACGTCATCGTGTACGCGCACCGCGCGGGCGAGATGCACAGCGCATACGGGAGGCGGGACCAGGTTCCGTGTGGCAGCTAGAAGAGTTGTGGGTGTGGCGTGCTCTGTAATGAGAGTGGGGGAGCGCGCATGGGCAGGAACAGTGGCCCCGGCAGCAGCAGGTGAGGAGGGAACACGCCACAAAGGACGTGTTCCCCGATTCCTTACACTCTTATAGTTTACTGGACAGAGTGTTCAAATACAGGACAGTTCGGTTCAATACTGGGCACCTGGCAACCCTACTGCCAATGATAAATTAAGGAAGACTCTTTCTAGCAGTTGGTATGAGGGCATCTGCCAGTGTTGATAGGGATGCCAGGTTGCGTCACCAAAAATACTGGACAGTGAACAATACAGCGCATTTGAAAAGTCGGTGGGAAGGTGTTGCAGGGTACATACAACTACACAAGTGGGTTTCTTGACAAGGCTTATTTATTTAGCCTTAAAAGATATACAGCACACAAAAACAAAAATAGCTTTTCATCAGCAAACAAAAAGAAAAATTGCTTTTTCTTCAGCAGACAAAACAAAACAGTTACTCTTTAGCAGACAGTGTTAAAATCAGGCAGCTACCCTTTTCTATGCAGGAGACAGACAGTTCATAATTCATGTACTTTGATAACAGACCTTGTTTCAGTAACCTTTTCAGTAGCTTACTCCTCTCCTCAACAGCCAGCCCCATGTGTCTACAGCCTGGGTTTTTAACACACCTTGATAAGGCAGCTGGGATCCAACTAATTGTCCTGAGGTTCCCAGCTGAAGTTAACCTAGTCAGTGCTGCACTGCAGACTAGACATAGGTTTTCCAGGCATATAGCTGGTGACTTTTATTTACCCTGTCACATTCCTCCACTGGTTAGTGTGTGGCTGGGGCTACGCACGGCTGAAGCCCGACCATCCACCCCTTTCTCTAGAAAAGAAATCAGCATTTGCGTTCTCTTTTCCCGGCCTGTGCTGAATCTCAAATGAGAAGGTTTTGAGGGCCATATACCACATAGTCAACCTAGCATTGGAATCCTTCATACTATTTAACCACTTCAGTGGAGCATGATCCGTCACCAAAGTAAAATGGACTCCTGCCAGGTAATGCCTCAAAGCCTCGATTGCCTACTTTACTGCGAGGCACTCTTTCTCAATCACTGAGATGTTTTTTTCCCTCAGGAACAATTTCCTACTCAGGAAAAGGATAGGGTGTTCAACTCCCTCAAACTGTTGTGACAACACTGCCCCTAGCCCTATCTCTGATGCATCTGTTTGCACTATAAAAGGGCTGTTGAAGTCCGGGCTTCTAAGGATGGGACCCTCTGATAGACATCTTTTTATGTCCTCAAAGGTTCTCTGACAATCCCTTGACCATACCACTTGTGTAGGGGCACACTTTTTTGTGAGGTCCGTTAAAGGGGCTGCCACTTCTGAATAGTTGGGGATGAACCGCCGGTAATACCTTGCTAAACCCAGCAGAGAGCGTACCTGCGTTTTTGTTTGGGGGGTCGGAACTTCTTTCAGGGCAACTACCTTGTCGGCTACTGGCCTTACTTTTCCACCTCCCACTGCATACCCTAAGTATTTAGTTTCCGCCTTACCCAGGGCACATTTCTTAGGGTTGGCTGTGAGCTCTGCCTCTCTTAGAGATTTGAGGACCGCTTTCAGCCTATTTAGATGGGCCCGCCAGTGTTTACTATAAATGACAATGTCATCTAGGTAGGCTGCGGCATAATTCCTATGGGGCCTCAGTACCTTATCCATGAGTCTCTGAAATGTGGCTGGGGCTCCATGCAGTCCAAATGGCATTGTCACAAACTGGTATAAACCCATGGGAGTGGCAAAGGCTGTTTTGCATTTGGACTTTTCCTCTAAGGGTATTTGCCAGTATCCTTTTGTCAAGTCCAGCGTGGATATATATTCTGCGTTACCAAGGGCGTCAATTATTTCGTCCACCCTTGGCATCGGATATGCGTCTGTCACGGTAGCTTATGACAAGATATAATGAACACCAAATATCTGGGTTAAACTGAACGAGGCTTAGATATAATAAAATATAATTTATTCCTTAAATAAGGTGAACACATCAATATAGTACAATTAACAGACAAGAAGGTAACACTTACTCAGGGTTGGGGAATGGAGAAGTATCAGCTAGCAATTCTCCATCAATCCGGTGACATTCCAGGTGGAATCAG
This sequence comes from Ascaphus truei, assembly GCA_036426205.1. Classification (NCBI taxonomy): domain Eukaryota; kingdom Metazoa; phylum Chordata; class Amphibia; order Anura; family Ascaphidae; genus Ascaphus; species Ascaphus truei. The sequence goes on from WSYH01000223.1 coordinate 75,788, forward strand.
AAGCACAACTAAAGACTGTAGGGTTGACACAGTTTATATACCTGTGCAACCCTATTCTTAACATTGAACACAGCCTATTGGTGAACAATTATCTATATCCACTCTCTAATGTGGAGACACAGACTAACAGACTAACCCATGCCCTCAGGTAACAATTAGACTGGCAGAGTTTGTTGATTGACTAATACTTAATCCCTAGACATTGGGTAACAATCAAGGCAGTTACTTTTTGATCACCGTGCTTAGGCTACTCAGCCGTCTGCCCTTCATGACTTATTAGCCTAGCAAATGGCGTCTGCATTTTCAGAACAGATCCAAAATAAAATACATATACTGTACACTTTAATATCTACACATATTAATAAGTTCCATTCTGGTGGACTCAGTGGGTCGACCTTTGCCAGTTTTTAATGTCTACAGTGACTCCACATATTGGCCAAATATGAACTCTCTGTGACCTCCAGAACTGGAGATACAGAAATGCACTTTAAAACATTAAAATACATGCTTATAATGAAACATGGGAACAGGGGAACATACATTTTCAAGGTACAACAAGGTGCAAACCTCATCCCTGGACCGCAGTCCAGTTAACCCCTTGTCTCTCTGGTGAGGTCAGGGGATGGCCACATGGGGTGCAACCCCTTTAATACCGGGCCACCCCCTTTCTCCCTCTACAGCGTCAAACTTGGATACCGCATTGACCTTTTGGAGGTCCACACACAATCTTATCTTCCCATCAGGTTTAGGGACCATAATTAGTGGACTACACCACTCACTGCATGATTCCTCAATCACTCCTAAGTGTAACATTTCTTATACCTCCTTCTCTACCAGAGCCCTACGACTTTCAGGCAACCTATAAGGACGGGAACGTACTTTTACCCCAGGTGCTGTCTCAATTGTATGGGAAATTAAGTTAGTTTGTCCTGGTAAGTCAGAAAAAACATCATGGAATTGTGTAATTATTGCTAACAAGTCCCCTTTTTGTTCAGAGGACAACTGTTTACCCATTGGGATTTTATCGTCACTCACGATGTTCTCCCGTGGAGGCTGAGGACCCAAGTCCGTTTCCTCCTCCACCGGGTGGATGAATAGAGACCGCTGCATCTTCCAGGGTTTCAGCAAGTTCCCATGGTAAATTTGTTTACCCTTCCTGGACCCTGGTTGAGTGATCTCGTAATCCCCATCACCCGTACGGCGGAGTACTTCAAATGGGCCCTGCCATTTGGCCAGGAGTTTACTCTCGCAACTGGGTAACAATAACATCACCTGGTCTCCTGGGTGAAACACTCTCATGCGAGCATTCTGATTGTAATGTCTCTCCTGACTGTCCTGGGCTGATCTAAGATTCTCCCTGGCGAAATGGCCGACCACATCTAGGCGCTTCCTAAGGTCTAGTACATATTGCAGGGTATTCTTAGAAGGGGACCGCTGTTCCTCCCAGGACTACTTTAGGAGGTCTAGGATACCCCGGGGTTGGCGGCCATAGAGCAATTCAAATGGAGAGAATCCCGTGGAGGCCTGGGGAACTTCCCGCACTGCAAACAGCAGAAAAGGGAGAAGTTCATCCCAGGCTCTCTTCTCTGAATCTACAAATTTCCTCAGCATCCCTTTTAGAGTTCGGTTAAATCTTTCCACCAATCCGTCAGTCTGTGGATGGTAGACCGATGTCCGAACAGACTTCTCCTCTAGTAACTTTAAGACATCCTGCATCAGTTTAGCCATGAAATTTGTACCTTGGTCTGTCAACATAACCTGGGGAAGTCCAACCCGTGAGAACAGCTCCAACAACTTGTTGGCTACTTGCTTCGCCGTTGCTGTTCTCAGGGGAAACGCCTCAGGATATCTAGTTGCATAATCAACAATTACAAGAATAAACCTGTGCCCTTTCGAAGAAAGGTTCTAGAGGTCCTACCAAGTCTACCCCAATCCTCTCAAAAGGGAACAGACACCAAGGGTAGAGGAACCAAAGGGGCTGGTTTTTGTCCCTTTGGACTAGTTAGCTGGCATTCCGGACATGCCGCACATAACTTAGCAATATCGCTATGCATCCCTGGCCAATAGAATCGAGACGAAATACGGTCCAATGTTTTATCCCTGCCCAGGTGACCACCCCAAGGGACAGTATGGGCTAGAGTGAACACAGGAAAGAGAAGAAACTTCAGCGCTACTGCGCATGACTGACTCAATGAAGCTCCCGGATGATCTTCAACCAACTTTATTAACACCACACACAAGGGCTACACCGCGATCTCCTCCTCTACGCGTTTAACCCTCTAAGATAGGGCTTCGTCTCCAATTACCGGCCTGTCAAGTTCCAAACCGGACACCTGGCAACACTAGGTGTTGGCTCCTTCTTCTGACCCGTTTCCACAGACCTAAAGGGTCTGTGGTACTTCCCTTAAACCTTCCACACAGTACTCCCTATAAAAAGATAAAATTGTATGTAGCCATGGCTGGTCCAGACTGCCTCTCTGCCTCCGGTCACGTAAGTCCTTTGTAGCTACAGGCTGTGGCAGGCTATCCTATGGCTTTGACCCTCCCTCATGCTGACCCTCTGAGTGAAGGAAAATGTGGTACCACAAGGGTCTGTGTATTACCAATCATGGTGCAGACCTTGCGCCCTCCCCTTCTGGTGCATCAGAGAGGAAGTGCCAAATATAGAAGTTCCGCTCCCACCCTCCTTGGGTGAGGAAGCAAGAAGCTCAGCTCCTCCCAGCTGGGAGTGAGACATGCAGTCAGTCCCTCATGGGCTGATTGAGCAAGAAAGATTATAGGGCTCAAGTGTACCCGAGAGCCAAAGCAGCATCCAAAGGTCTTGGACCCAGATCAATCCTCCTGCATTCGCTGTACTGTTAGCAGTGGCTGCTACCAATAAATCATCCCTTTTTATATACCCCGGCTGAGTTCTCAGTCTATTGGGACAGAACTTTGTTGGGGCGACCCCCCGAGGGTAGGTTACCAGGGAGCGCTGTTACCCTTCATCGTATTCAAGACAGGGCCAGGACAACCCTTACCACACACCGTGAGGAACCCTGGGTACCTGGGCACGATGATCTGTGCAAGTTAGGGCGACCCCCCAAGAGCTTGTTACCAGGGAGCTCTGTTACCCTTCATCCTACATTGAACAGGGGCCAGGGCCCTTACAACGTACCATGCGGACCCTTGGGTTTCTATGCACAATCAATTGTTTCTGGAACGGGACCTTTCAGGCTCTGGGGTAACCCGTGCACCATGCACGACGTACTGTGCAAGTTAGGGGCGTACCCGGAGGGAAAATTATCCCAGGAGCGTGAACCCCATATCTGTTCTACAAGGGATGGACCCCTTACAACGTAACGTGAGGGACCTTGTGCACCCTTATTATTCAGGACTGTGCTGCAGTTCAAAGTGTGAGCACCGGGCCCCTGATGCGTCACCAGGGACCCTGTGTACCTAATTTCTCTAAGTGCTGTGGGCTCAAAAATTGCGTCCACCGCGTGTCCGTGTGTTCTACAGTGTCCAAAATGGCGCTCCCGCCAGAGAAAAACGGGACCGCATGGGATGCAAAGTCAAGTTGCAAAGTTTTCTGCAAATCAGTTGCAAGCTTTTGGCGCCAATTCCTGGCTCCGCCCCTCAAAGTGACTGGCTCAGCCGGAGCTATGTCACACTTCTATCTGCACTGCCCTGCCCAAGTTCCACCCAGGGGAGGGGCACCCAACTAATCAGCCAATCGGAGCAGCCCTTGATCTGGGAGGAGTCAGGAACCTGCTGCACCCATCTTAGTTCCACAGAGCTGAGCACTAGTGAAGAGCAACTATACAGCCTCTCTTCTATTCTACCTCAATGGCTACCAGCAGAACTACTGGACCTGGAGGTTGCTAACTATAACCTCCCAGGAGGTTATCTCGTCGTCCGGATGAATGGCCAGATCTATCTGCGATGCCTCTGTCCGTACTGCCGGCTTCCAGGAGGCCATGCCAGCCTCAATGCGTAGTCAACACTGTGGCACCTTCTTCATGCAGCCTGCCAGCCCTGAGGCTCCCGCCCTGTTTGTCAATTGACCGGGCTTCCACACAAGCTGGTGCGGCCCCCATGGTATATCCTACTGTGGTCCCTACTGCTTGGCCTGCTGCCTCCTCTACTTCGGTCTACCCTGACCTTTATGCCGCGGAGGATGTCGTAGGCCCGTGGGCCCTAAACAACGTGCCTGGATGCAGCCGTGGTCCGGTGCCACAGACGACCCCTGAGTTTCTGTTGCTGACCAGGACCGGAACCGGTATCAACACTACCTGGTGACCGGGAGGGTGAGTTGACTATCCCGGGGGTGTTGGGTGTGCCTCCCCTGGCGGCGCAGGGGCCAGCAAGCCCCGTGACGATAGTTTCCAGGGAAGGCGAGGTGCCCCGACATCACGGCCTAGTCGAGGTGTCCTTCCCTGCCCCAGAAGAAGTGCCCAGCTGCCCCCGACCTGCGGAAAAAAGATCTTCTCCCACCTGTGTTCTGCGGCAGCGTTCCTGTTCTGAGTTGTCCGTCCAGAAAGCCGTGGTGATGCCGGAGCCCCGGAGGAGCCCCGTGCCTGAGGACGACGGCGCTGTGATGGACCTGTCGGCAGCGTAACCTGTGGAGCCAGAAGCCGTCCCTTACCTTCGGATGGGTGAGACTCCAACCACTTACCCCCAACAGGAACCAGTTGCGGCCTATCCGGATGAGGAGCCAGGTGGGGCCTTGTTCGATGTGCCGCGGTGTGATGTACTTTCGGCGCAGTCAGACGTGACGTCCTCCTCGCCGCTGGGCTTGTGCCTCCCTGGAACTTTCGCGAGACTGTCGCAGCTGACTGATGTCACCAAGATGGCGTCTGCGGAGCCTAATACAGCACCGCTCGTTCCAACAGCAGTGAGTTCGGGACTGCTCCCTGACAATGCCCCCTGCTATGTGGCCCAATGTAAGGGAAGGGGTCACCGCGCCCCTGACAACTTCCTCTCTGCCTCCTGTCACGTAAGTCCTTTGTATCTACAGGCTGTGGCTGGCTATCCCAGGGGTTTGACCCCCTCATGCTGACTCTCTGAGTGACTGAAGAGGTGGTGCCACAAGGGTCTGTGAATAACCAATCATGGTGCAGACCTTGCGCCCTCCCCTTCTGGTGCATCAGAGAGGAAGTGCTAAATTATTGAAGTTCAGCTCCCACCCTCCTTGGGTGAGGAAGCAAGAAGCTCAGCTCCTCCCAGCTGGGAGTGAGACATGAAGTCAGTCCCTCATGGGCTGATTGAGCAAGAAAGATTATAGGGCTCAAGTGTACCCGAGAGCCAAAGAATCATCCAAAAGTCTTGGATCCAGATCAATCCTCCTGCACTTTCTGTACTGCTAGCAGTACTGGGGCCTGTTTGATTTTATGCATGTGTAACCCCCTGTGTGATGGAATCACTCACTCGCACTGCCCCCTGGCAGGTTCCTCTCCAATGTGCTATGGACATGTGACTGTTGATGGACATGATAGCATCCAATGACAAAGGCTGTGGAAGAGGTTGGACTGGGAGGGAGAGAGGGCAGCCATGACAGATGAGGTCAGATCTGCACAAGCTTGAGGACTATCAGGCTCGATCAAGAGTTGCCCAAGTCATTGTGAGCGCATGTGGTGAGAGGACCAGCGGATCCAAGTTGGGATCTAAAAGTTGAGGGGGTACATAAGCAATTAGCTACTTTAAATCTTTAATAGGTTTTGAAATGGAAGCCTATATGAATCTGGGTATTCAGTCATTAATTTTTTGTCCTTAGAAGTCCTGTTTTTCACATGATCAATCATTTTTAATCTTATTATGTAATATATTAGTGTGCACTTCCGCATTGCATGCATCACGACATTGATTGTAAATTTCGGACTGTAAGAAGGGGGGAACCCTCTCAACACTTATCATAGCCCCTGAGGAAGCTCTGTGAGTGAAACGCATAGGGCGGTGGCGTGTGGAACTTTGCTGCACTGCGGATCCCTGGTCCCCCGTATGTTAGCGTCATACCCGGAAGTGACGTCATGACGCCTTGGCGTCTTCTGCTGTAGTAGTTCAAGTGCTCTTTTTTTTTTTCCCAAACAATTTTATTAGGCATTCAGTTAAACATACAGTGGTATTGTGCTATAACGCCTAACATTTTCCAATCCACAGTTTTTTTCGGGGGGGGAGCAGAAAGGACACCTCCGTTGTCCGTAAAAGGGGGGGGAGCCTTCAAGGAGGAAGGCAGAGGTCAGGGGACTGAGTGGGTGGGGGGGGAGGGGGGGAGAGGAGAGGGGGGAATGGGAGTGGGGTGTCTGACTGTCTGGGGGTATGAGCTATAGAGCATTGGTCGATCGCCTATGGAGGGGTGTCCGGGCTCTGGGGCGCAGGGATTGGCTATCTGGCCCTAGTTTTGAAGTGCTCTTTTTTTGACCCTCGGTGGTCACAACGCTTTCCTGTTATCTCAGTTTGTGAGTGTGTTACTTTTTATTCTTTATTTTGTATATAAAAAACAACAGCTCGGACTGCTACTTTAAGAAGCACTAGCACTGCATTAAACTTTCCTCTCTTGGGTTGGATTCAAGTAGCATCAGTCAATATATGCAGCACTTTACATATATCATACAAGGCATAGTACAAAGAACAATAATACAATAAGAGATATGTAAATAATACAGAAATGTAAACATCGAAGAGCCCCTGCCACAAAGAGTTTATTATCTAACGTTATACATCGTCCTGAATAAAGGATCTTTTTAGCTCTAACTATTTTTTAGGGTTTGTTGTGGTATCGTTTATATTTTCGCAGCCACTGCTTAGAACTGTAGAAGAAAAATTGTTATTGGAAAGTATTTAATCTAGGGTAACTTTAATGATAGCGTCTACCTGATATCAAAGAACAAATGTGCACTTTTGGGTGCAGTAATGTTCTTTCAGAAGTTAATATGGTAAATTACTGTAAGGAATCTGGTGTCTCAGCGCCGTCAGCGCGACCATTGCCCACCCCCCGTTGGTACTCAGGCGTCCCAGCGCCTGCAGTGCAATTCCCACATACCTCCATTGTCTGCCACTGGCACTCTGGCTTCTCGCCATCACAGGATTGCACCCACCGAAGAGATGCCTGTTTAACCACAGCCTCTGTGTGTCTCCGGCTCCGCGCTCTATGCGCACACGCGCGTCTGTCACTGATCCCATGCGCATACGCGCGTCAGTCACAGAATCCACGCGAACACGCGCGCCAGCCCCAGACGTTATGCGCACGCATTCACAGCTTACAGAGCACACGCCTTTTACCCTCTGCCCCTGCAGTGAGGCGCCGCCCCCAAGCACCACATGATTTCATGCAAATCAATGACTCCACTCAGCTGGGCTGTAACACCTCCCTCCTATCAGGGAGGATTCCTTGCAGTCCTCCAGGCCTGCACCCTCTTCCCATTGGCCTGCCCAGCTTTATTATACCTGTGCTTCCCATCTCTCGTCGCTCGACATAGTTCTCTATGGAAGCATTTGACTACTCTCTTAGTGACTCCTCAGGTATCGACGCGGATTGGACGACTAACCCCTCTGGCTCTCGACTTCAGCTCTACCTGGACTTCGTGACTTCTCCTATCCCTGACCTTGGCAACGGCAATAACTACACTTTCTCTACTACCGGTACCGGCAAGTATTGTCTTCCTTACTATGCCTGGCCTGGCAACACTAACACCACACTCCGGACGCGCTCCCTTTGCTGCGGGTGCGTGTATCCCTACGTCCCACCTCAGCACAGGGGACGGGTCTGGTCTGCGGGCAGCACCGGCGTAACAATTACATTAATACAAGGACAGACACAAAACTTATAGTAGCGATCACCAACCTCCTAATTTAGCACGTATTTTTATCTTATACCCAGAGCAGAATTGCTGCCCAAGAGATATTGATGGAGGAAATCCTAGTGCTAAACTGGGGTGCTGCGTGTCATGGTAATGTTCTCATGATTGATTGGATCCACGGCAGTCAGAGAGGTCCATTTTAATTTCCCTTAAAAACTTAAGAGGACCGCACTTTAGATCCATTCTTTACATAACATTCGAGACACAGAAGCTACTACTGTGAGGCGCTATGTACATTAATGGCGCTATATAAATAAAAACATACATATATACACAGATGGTCGGATGATTACAAAAGACATTTATTTTTTACCTATATCATAAAATAACAGGGTATGCAAATGTAACAGAGTTTTCCTCCACCCATAATCGCAGATAGAGTGCATGTGAGGGGGAACCTATATGTTACCAGGTGCGGTGCAATATACCTGTTAGGCTCACAGGAGGCCTGAGCCTCCGCCAGTGAGAGCCTGGGGTGAATCCTCTGGAACGATCTTACTTACAGCGTCTCCACCTGTGTAGGATTCTAGGAGTGTAGAATGTTCCCTACACAGGACCCACATACACAGTAAGCACATACAGCGAAGTATATATAAGAACAGTTTACTGTATATGAAACATAACCGTAACATCACATGTCATCAACAGTACTTCAGTGTCACCCTGTAACACTGCTCCTCATGGGTGATAACCCCACACCATATACCAAAGTCCCAAGTGTCCCCAAAGTCCCCTCCCACCCAAGTGTGAGACAGCGCTGCCCACTAGATGAGATGAGGTTGGTGCATTTGGTGTATGATGCAGATACCTGCCGGGTATGTCCACACCCGGACGCTCAGATGCTTGCTTGGAATCCCTTGCTTCAGGAGACGATCCAAGACGCCTCCGCCTTTTCCTCAATGGTGGGTGGCTCCCGCATGGAGTGATCCACCTTTAGACAGTCTCTGCCTCTGCTACAGCAGAGGATAATTCACCTTCCACAGCAGTGCCAGGATATACACGCTTCCTGGCTGAACCCTCACTTGCCTAGGTTCTACAGGACCCTGTCCCTATCCTAAGGGGAGTCCCTGCAGCAAACCACAAGCTGAGGTGAGTAGGGCCTAGCTGGGGGCCTGAGTGAAACTTCTGGCCTAGTGCAGAAGGCTACTTTCCTCCCTGCACAAAAACGCCCGCAGACCAGACTCGTCCCTTATACTGAGGTGGGGACGTATATGTGCACGCACCCGCAGCAGAAGGAGCGTGTCCGGAGTGTGGTGTTTTGGCGTTGCCAGGCCAGGCCGGAATAGGTGTAGCAATACTTGCCGGTACCGGTACAGAAGAGACGAAGTCGTTGCCACTAGCCAAGGTCAGGGAGAGAGAGATCCGGGAGGTCGAGGTCCAAGCTATGTTCGAGGGATGAGAGAAGCTGTAAGGTCAAGTGGGAGCCGGGGTCCAGAGCCAGAGAGGAACGTCCGCCAAGCCGGGTCGCAACCTGAATAAACGAAGAGCAAAGGGAAAGCCAGAATAGACGTCAGTAAGCAGAGACTATGTCGAGCAATGTGAGAGAGGCAAGACAGGTACTATATATTGCTGCTGACCAATAGGGAACGGAGGTAGTCGTGGAGGAACATGAGGAGCTGTCCTGGATTGGTTCCTATGATAGGCAGCCAGGTGGGGAGCTTTAGGGTTAAGTGGCAGCCTTTGTGAGAATTGGGGGCGTGGTTTCACTGCTAGTGCAGTGAATAAATTATCCTTGCCCGGCGCGCGCTCTGTAAAGTCGGAGAGCGCGCGCCCGGGACCAGAGGGAACCGCCAGAGCCCTGAGAGACCGCGGGGCAGCGCCGGCCCGCCGGGAACGAGGGGGCGTCCCCGCACAGTGGGAGCAGGTGGAGGTGAGGAAGCCGTCTCACGGCAGCGGGGGCATTTGGAGGTGAGGAGGGGTCGTGCTGTGAGCGCCGCGATCCCCGCGATCCCCTCATCCTCACAGTGTCCCAGCTCCTACTGACTCGCATGGTCTGTGCGCAACATTGTATCTTTCTCCAGCAGGAGAAGCTGCAAACTCTACTGGCTGTCTGGCTGCATGTGACAGGGATCATAGGGCAGTCCCCAGAGGCTTCTGGGTGTTGTAGTCCTTTATGGCCCTCTTTAACATTGGGGCCGCGTGCGTGCTGTGTAATGGCCGCCGCCACTGCTAACTGCGCATGTGCGAACTGGGGATGTCCCTGACTATGGAGCGCCTCTTCTCACTCCCTGTAATGGCCGCCGCATCACATCTGCGCACGCGCGAACCTAATGACAAATGCAAGATGGCCGCCGTGTCACTTCTGCGCCTGTGCGAGCCTGCGCGCCTTACTCTGCGCAGGTGAGGAGGGCCAGGGGAGACCCTGCTACACAAAAAAAAACAATAGTGTAAAACCCGTCTAGTGTATATCACCTGTTATTCTGAACTAGACTCAGGAAGCGAATGTAATAAATGGGTAAATAAGGTCCATAAAACTATATATTGGTTCTTCTAGCAGTTCACTGTTATCCCCTGAAGTTGCATGCAGCGACGAAACGCGTAGGGCAAGACCTATTTATGGACCTTATTTACCCATTTATTTATCCATTTGTTCATTTGTCATTGGTTGGCGATAATACCCTTTTAATCCAAACATCCGAGCCGCCTGTGCATACAGTGCATATTGAACTGTGTCCGGATCTTATGAAATCTCCCGGTACCAACTATCGCGAGACTTTGAAACCAGGAAGAGACTAGGTGCGCGCGCACGTTCCTGGTGTCCGCGACGGAGACTATCAGTTCAGCTACACGAGGATTGGCGCACAAAATGGATTAATGGGTGATATGCCATGATACCTTTATTCACTGCTTTATACCTTTTTACACATTGTGAGTGTCCGTAATCTAGCAGCATTATTATTAATAAATTATTTTTATACAGTATTATACTATGGGAGCCGCGCTGTCTCCTTATTTGTTTTATATATATATAATATAGACCGATATATATACTAGATATAATATATATTATATATATATATATAATTATTAATATATGTATACATACCGTGTTAGCCGAGCTTCAAAATCAAAACTAAGTAAGTGATATCGTTCTGTGGCTAACTAAATGAATTTATTGTGCGAGCTTACGAGATACTGATCTCTTTTTCCGGCGATGTTACATTTTCATTGTAACATCGCCGGAAAAGAAGAGATCAGTGTATCTCGAAAGCTCGCACAAATTAAAGCAATGTTTTCGTTAGCCACGAACGGTATCATCTATTTATTTTGTTGATTATATATATATACATATTAGGATAAGTGCTGTGTGCTGGGATGATAATGGTGAAAGACAGGGTTGCAGAACCTGTCTAAGAATGCAAATGAATATACAGGAAGACTTTACAGTTCGACAATATATATAGCAACTGTAACAATTCCTGTATATCATTTATATATATATATAATATATATATCTATATATATATATATTTTTTTTTTTTTTTTAAACATCACTTTTGAAGTCAATCCGGTGAAATGGAGTCCCGTTGTATTACTCTCTGTCCCTCGCTTTTCATACACACAGCTTTGTTTTGCTATGCCTCAGTCTATCTCCCGAGGTGCCCAAGCAACCGTAGCATGACAATGGGCATCCTGCCTTACCAAAGAAGGCCGCCTCTCTGCCGCGTTTTTAGCTCCTCCCTGCTTTTGTCCCTCGCTGCGCTCGTCCAGAACGTGAGAGATAGGGTGGTCGCAGACTGGAGAGAGGCGGAGGAAGCGAGGAGCGGCCGAGGCTGAGTGTATGTAATATATATATCCCCCTGCATCCACCTGAGGGTGTTCCCTCTGTGATACCCCTCCTATGTTACCTTCCTTGTTACCATCTCACGTGGGGGAGGGGTTGAGACAGGGGCACATAGTGTGTGATCTTCCAAGCGCTGTCATCCTAAAACTATTGTTGATCGTTTTGATTATATATATATAGAGAGAGAGGAAATCATGCTGTATTTTTAAATGACGTTATAATATTTTGGGTTTTGTTACCATTCAGTATTGCTAAATAATTGGTATGTAGCTATTTAACGATGTATTCTAAAAATAGTAATGATAATGGTAGTATGAAATAATATATTTGTGGTTACAAAAAAGAAAACAGAACATTGCATCCATCAGCGTTTCACAATAGCTAGTGTATATGTGTGTGTTGCTTGCTCTTTAGCAGCAAAGGAGTAGTTAAAACATTGTTTACAACATCAGTTGTGTATTATTGTTGCTTTTAAGGGAATTTATTCATTTCTTCACCTGATCTCAAAGAGACTGCACCTCATTGTAGACTATTCTGCGTGCGAGAACTGCGCCTGTAACTATGTTATATAGATATACTGCGTATCCTCAAGAAGGAGGTCCATGCTAGGACAAAAAAGGATGCATTTAAGCAGGAAAAAGAAAACCGAAGTATTTAAAATATCAGGCACCAGCCAAGTATGAGCAAAGTCAAGGATGTATTAGTGACAAATCGGACGGTTAACCTCTCTCTTGTGTGTGTGTGTGTGTGTGTGGTGTGTGTGTGTGTGTTGTGTGTGTGTGTGTGTGTGTGTGTATGTATATATATATGATCTATAATATATATAATGTGTATATATATATATATATGGTATAATTATATATATATATATATATGTGTATATAGATATATATATATATATATATATATACATACACACACAGAGTTAACCGTCCGATATTCGTCAATAAACATCCTGACTTTGCTCATACTTTGGCTGGTGCTGATATTTTAAATACTTCGGTTTTCTTTTTCCTGCTAAATGCATCCTTTTTTGTCTAGCATGGACCCCTTCTTGAGGATGCTCAGTACCTGGACGAAAGTCTCCCCAATGATCTTCCAGGTATTGCACTTGCAAGCCTCTTTTACCTACGTTGCTCCAACAAATATTATGATTTCATCTTCTCATCTTACTTTTAATTGTCGTCTTGGTCTTTTTAATTTCCTTTGGAATCCAGTCGAGTACCATCTTTGTCCAACGATGATCATTTCTTCTTGTGATATGTCCGGCCCCCTGCCTGTTTAATTTCTACACCCTTGTGAAGATGTCGCAGACTTTTTTGTTTGCTCTCACATTCATTCTTTTTCCTGTCTCTTCGAGTAATACCCATCATACATCTACAATAACTTTTTGGAGTTGTCTGAAGCTCCTTAATTATCATCACATTTAGGGCCCAAGTTTCACATCCATATGTGAGAAAAGGCAGAATACACTGGTCAAAAACTGTTCTTTTGAGTCGCAGTTGAAGGTTCTCTTGAAAGATTGTCTTGTGTCTTCCAGATGTGCTTCATCCCATCTCCATTCTATTGATTTAATTCAAATGGTTCCCATCCATTGTTATTTGCCAGCCATAGTAGACATAGTCTTTGACTTCAAGTCCTAATCCATTTATTTTGATCTTTGCAGAGTTGACTAAATTGTGAAACATCACTTTGGTATTGCTGAGATATTTATGGAAGCCCACCTTCTTAGGGCTGGGACCCGCTGTGCCCCCGGCGGCGCGGGCGGCCGCGTGAGCGTTCCCCACCAGCAGGGGAATCCTTCTGAGCCGGTCCCAGTCCCCCCTCGCTGCACGGCTCACTGCGCACTGTGACGCGTCAGCCGCCAGGGGATGCAAGAAAATTGTGATCCCGAGCGGTGACGCGTCACGTGGTGCGCTGATGAGCCAATCAGCGGCGGGAGCTGTCAGACAGCTTTCTACACAAGGTGTGTGTGGGGGGGGGGGGGGGGGGGGGGGGGGGGGGGGGTGACCCTCCTTCTGGGAGCCCGCCGCCGCTCCCGCCTGCGGGCCGGGAGATCGCGCCCGTGGAGGGAGGGGGGGGGAGTAGCGGGTCCCTCCGCTCAAACCACCCCCACCCTCCCACTCCCGCCCCCCTCCCGCTCCGGCTCCCTACAGACCGCATAACGCGGTCTGTGTCTGTCAGCGCCCCGCCTGTCTGCAGTGCGGGCGCGCTGACTGAGGGAGCGGGGCCTTAGCCTTACTTGCTACAGCGAGTTCTCCGATTTGTTTCTAGCTGCCTTTTGACATTGCGGCAAAAATAACAATGTTATCTGCAAATCGTAGGTGACCCAAGTATTCACCATTGTTTTTTGTATCCCCTTTTCGTCTCTATGCAATGTCTTTAAACAATTCTTCGTGTTACTGTGAAAAGCTTTGGTGACATGGTGTGTCTGGGTACAGTAGCACTCCCTTGCTAATCCTTATCTTCCTGTAATGTATTGGTTGATGTGGCATTGTCCTAAATGTTCCTTATAATATCAATGTACGCTTTTCATACAATTTAATGTAGAAGTCCTCAATCCTCCTTGTGGTAAGTGCAGTGTCTTTTATTGTTGATCCATCATCTTGTTTGAGTGCAATGACTTGCTTCTTCCCATTCATAAGTTGCTGCTCCATCTTCTTTAAGCTTCTGTTAGCTTCAGTATTCTTCCTCACCATATCACCGTTACATTTTCTTACATCTTCAGTTATACGTTTGCTGATCGTCTTGCACAGCTCTGCTTATTCAATTATTGATTTTGCATCTTGGGATTGCTTTCTTTCTTGTCATGTCAGTAATTGCTTTGTGTCATCAGATATTTTCATATCCTGTTCAACTACAATCTTCATAATTGGTTGTTCAAGTGTCCCCATGTATTTCAACCAAGCTGAAGCGATTTTTCAGTTACAGTATAGTTGAAACTCTGATGTTTTCCTTGGGGTTTTAAATGTTGGTTGATTTTTGTTATTTTTTTAATCATTTTTTTCTTTGCTATGTCACATTCAAATGTAATTTACAGCAAACCAATCAGTGATTACTCCAGGTGTCAAACTGGTTAAGGACTTTGCCGTCTTCAGTTCAGTGTTGCTTTTTAGCTTTTGTATAGTCACTTTTATTCTTGATTTCCATTGGTTCATTCCATGTCCGTTTTGTATTTGGATTCTCCTTGAAAAATGGATTCATGATGTAGAAGTTTTCACATTCTGCAAATTCTACCCTCTGTATCCATGCTCATTCCTACTACTGTAACTATACTTACTAACTGATCCTTCGTCTTTCTGCTGGTCACCAATCATTGTATTAAAATCTCCCATAATGATCTTGAGGTGACAATTTCCTTTGTTGTTAAATTGGTTCACTTCATTGCCTGCGGAACTTGATGTTGGAACATACACTTGGATTATTTGAATCTCTTTGTCAATTGAATGATGATTGTAGCTGCTCTTTCTGATGAGCATTTATAATTCACTATGTTTTCTCCTTCTCTTGTTAACGATGAAGCCTACTCCACTGATTCTTCCATTTTCTATACCTCTTAATATAATAGGTGTCCACTTTTGAGCTTAATGAGGCCTTCGTCTTTTCTTCCTATTCCATTACGGCCAGCATTATCCCATTTAATCTTTTCACGTTCATCTTCAGTGCTGCTTCACTGGAGAGAGTCCGGCAGTTTTAGGTAGTAGCCATAATGATGGCTTTTGTTTAATCTCCGGGGATTCTTAGCACCCTCTCTGCCTTCATGCCCTTCCTCTCCCTTATCTTTGGAAGCCTCGGAAGAATGAAGGCCATTGCTTTTCGATGTGTTCCATATTTGGGGGTTGAGGTCTGCGTCGGCCTCATTTGCATGTTGGCAAAGTACGTTTCCCATTTTAACCGGGTATATTGTTCAAGCTTTCACAGTATGATTAAACCTACCAGCACAAGTGCCACTATACATCTTCCTGAACACCCGTTGCCACCTTCACATCACTTTAACGAAGTGAGATAAGGATTTTAAAGGAAGAACATACACATACACACACACTGTGTGTGCATATATACCTTTTTAACTAACTTGTTTATTCGCTCTCATATTTTATGTCCATTTCAGACACGTTCCCTTCCCATTAATTACTTGAAATCACTCCATTATTAAAGCGCTTACAGTTATTAATTATAACCTGAAAATAATGGCATTCTTCATAGTGTCATCTGGTTACCCGCTGCATCGTTCTATTGTTTGTAGGTATTGCAAATATATTACTGTGTTGAGGTAGATTGAGAATAATGTTTCAGCCCTTTTTAAGAGCTGTTTTCAGGAATATCACAGCCTCTATGTATCCCATAGTTGACTCTTCAAATAGCCATTTTATTCAGAGACAAACTTACTATTTTAATACTGTTGAATATCTTATTGTTTTTTAGTAAAGGAAATTATGTTAGCTTCCTTAATTTCAGATAACATGTTCTAAAAAATAAATTAAAAACTGGGTATTTAAAACCATAGCTGCTGCAAAAAAAGTACGAACCAAACCAACAGAGGTTGCCATGGTTATCAATGCCAGTGAAATAAAAGAAAGTTATGGAAAATGAATTGAATAGAAAAAGAGAAAACCGCATTCATAATCTGGTATGACTTTCCTTTCCATATTTGGGGCAATTGCTGTTTTAAAACATCGCTTATTAAAGCAGCTATTCCCAATACTTTAGGAGATCTCTTTTTGTCCTTTCCAACACTGTTTTTATTTTTTCAATCCGACGCGCCTTTCAGGAGATACAGTATGAGCGTTTGAAATATTAAATGTCTGGGAGCTTCAAATAGAGCTGTCAGCAGAGCCCAGTCCTGTCTCCACGTTACCATGGTAACCTTGGACATATGTCTTTTTTCAACCCCATCTATTATGTAACCCCAGAAGCTAGATATGAAGAAAAATCATGATTCCTATCATTAAAAGTCCTTTAAAATATATAATAATAATCGAGCAAGACAGGCTCAAGGGCCGAGATACTAACATCATATGAGTTAAACTTCTAGTCTTCTGGGGGTATAGCAGTTTAAAATTCCTTTTTTTCCCCCCTTCCCACCACTGGATATACACAGGATATATAACTAAAAAAGTCCATTCGGGAACATAAGGCTATGGTCCTAGTTATTGCTGTGAAGGTTCTTGCTAGATAGGATTTTGGTTCTATTCATTTCATAATAAACTTTTATTTCATATAGCGTTTTTCTCCCAATGGGATGCAGAGCGCTCACAGTTTAGCTCGCGGTAAGCAGCACATATGAATTTTTATAGAGACAGTCGCTGCCCCGTAGAGCTTACAATCTATGATGTTGGTGCCTGAGGCACAGGGAGATAGTGACTTGCCCAAGGTCACATGGAGCCGACCCCGGGAAATGAACCAGGTTCCCCTGATTTCAAATTCAGTGTTTACAAAGTCCAGTATCTTTACTCCCCTCCCTACTCACGCAGTTACTCCGGCACTGAGAACACACACCTACTCAAGTTTGCATTATGAGATCCAAGCCGCTGATAAAGAGTTAAGCGCTTACAGCATTGGGGCAATGTGAAAAGGGAACCATATGCAGAAGAGCTTACACTCTAGGTGTTGTGATGGATTATGTGCACACTAAAATGCTTGTGTTATTAATTCCTTGAACTTATTGCTCCAGATGTGTCAATTCCCATAATTGTTTTGGGATCTCCTCTCCAGGCTCAGGATGGAGGAGCCAGAAAGGGAAGTGGTGGGCACTGCAGTGCAGCGGGTGGCCGGGATGCTGCAGAGGCCTGATCAGCTGGATAAGGTGGAGCAATATCGGAGGAGGGAGGCTCGTAAGAAAGCATCTGTGGAGGCCAGACTGAAGGTGAGGCAGGGAGGCCGGCAGGGAGACCAGCGCGACGGCGAGGCATTGCACTGTCTCTGCCAGAAAGTTGGATTTGATTGAATAGGTTATAAAATCAATTCTTGGAACTGGAATTTGTATCAATGGCTTTTTATATGATATATTAAATGTTTTTTATTCAGTCATCTGTGTGGTTCAGCAACACTGTTAGTCTTTGTTAGTTTGTCCTTGAGTGTTTATAGTATTATACTATGTTGTTTTTTTCTTATATTTCATGTTTGATCATCATTGGATCCGTCAAACGTCATCTGTATATATATATATCTTTTACCTTACCTATATATATCTCTGTGAGCGCCATTGATACAAATTCCAGTTCCATGCTATTATCTGACCAGGGGTCAGAGTTGTATCCAGGCTGCTTTTATTGTAATTTATACAATCAATTTTTTATTATTTTTTTATTTTTTCATTAGTGCAACTATTGTGTTCTATAAAATCAATTCTTCCTACAGCTGCTAGGGACTAATTGTGCATGGCACAGTGGAACATTTTTGCTTCTTCCAGACATCTGCCATGCACTGCCCTAAGCTGTACTGAAAAAATCAAATATAACCTTTAATGTACACAATTAAAACTTAGCGCCATCTGAGAGAAAATATTAAAATGGTTAACTACAGGAGCTATGCTGTCAAATGCATGTCCCGTCCAACCTCCTTCACTGGGCTGTAACCTCCTTCACTGCGCTGTAACCTCCTCCACTGCGCTGTAACCTCCTTCACTGCGCTGTAACCTCCTTCACTGCGCTGTAACCTCCTTCACTGCGCTGTAACCTCCTTCACTGGGCTGTAACCTCCTTCACTGGGCTGTAACCTCCTTCACTGGGCTGTAACCTCCTTCACTGCGCTGTAACCTCCTTACCACTGGGTAACTCCGCACTGGCTGTAACCCCTTCACTGCGCTGTAACCACTCCTTCATGCGCTGTAACCCTTCATGGCGTGTAACCTCTTCACTGCGCTGTAACCTCCTTCACTGCGCTGTAACCTCCTTCACTGCGCTGTAACTCACTCTTACCTCCTTTCACTGCGCTGTACCTCCTCACTGCGCTGTAACCCCTCAAATCCGGTACCTCCTTCACTGCGCTGTAACCCGCCTTCACTGCGCCTGTAACCCTCCTTCACTGCCGTAACTCTTCACTGCGTCTGTAACCTCCTTCACTTGCGCTGTAACCTCCTCACTGCGGTAACCCCCTGCACTGGCTGTAACCTCCTTCACTGGGCTGTAATCTCACGGCCTCCTTCACTGCGCAGTAACCTCGTTCACTGCGCGAGTAACCCTCCTTCACTGCGCTGTAAACCTCCTCTCACTGCGCTGTGACTCCTTCACTGCGACTGTGACTGTAACCTCCTCATGCGTGTAACCACTCACTGCGCTGTAAACTCACCGCCTTGTTGTAACCTTCTCACTGCGCTTGAACCTCCTTCACTGCGCTGTAACCTCCTTCACTCGGTACCTCCTCACGCGCTGTAACCTCCTTCATGCGCTTACTCCTTCACTGCGCTGTAACCTCCTTCAACTGCCGCTTGTAACCTCCTTCACTGCGCTGTTAACCTCTTCAACTGCGCTGTGTAACCTCCTTCACTACTGCGCTGTGGTTGTAAACCTCCTTCACTGCCGCTGTAACCTCCTTCACTGCGCTGTACCCTCCTTTGGTTTTAGTAACCTCCTTCACTGGGCGTAACCTCCTTCACTGGCTGTAACATCCTCACTCCGCGTAACCTCTTCATGCGCTGTACCTACTCCTTCACTGCGCTGTAACCCTACTTCACTGATGCGCTGAAACCTCTTACGCTGCCTCCTCCCCCCCCCCCCACCCCCCGTCGCTGTAACCTCCTTCTGATCACTGCGCTGAAACTCATCCATTGCGCTGCTTTCACTCGTGTAACCTCCTTCACGGCGCTGTAACCTCCTTCACTGCGTGTAACCTCCTTCACTGCGCGTATTGTTAACCTCCTTCACTGCGCTGTAACCTCCTTCACTGGCGCTGTAACCTCCTTCACTGCCGGCCTCGCTGGTAACCTCCCTTCACTCGCGTGTAACCTCCTTCACTGCGCTGTAAACCTCCTTCACTGCGCTGTACCTCCTTCACTGTCCGCTGTAACCTCAACCTCCTTCACTGCGCTGTAACCCTCACTGCGCTGTATGTAACCTCCTTCACTGCGCTGTAACCTCCTTCACTGCGCTGTAACCTCTTCACTGCGCTGTAACCTCGCGTCCTCCCATTGTGCGCTGTAACCTCCTTCCTGCGGCTGCTTACCTGTAACACCTCCTTCAATGGGCTAACCTCTTCTCAGTGCGGCTGTAACCTCCGTTCACTGCGCTGTAAACTCCTAACTGGGCCTGTCAACCTCCTTCACTGCGCTGTAACATACGCCTTCCTGCGCTGTACACACTGCGCTGTAACCTCCTTCAATGCGTAAACTGTTAACATCCCTTCACTGGGGCTTTGGTGTAACCTCCTTCACTGCGACTGTATCCTCCTTTCACTGCGCTGTAACCTTCCTTCAATGGGGTACCTCTTCATGGATGTAACCTCCTTCACTGGCTGTACTCTTCAACTGCGCCCTGTACCTCCTCCTTCACTGCTCCAGGCTGTAACCTCTTCACTGCGCTGTAACCTCCTTCAGGCGCGTATTAATCCTTCCTTCACTGCGCTGTAACACGCGTAACTCTCCTTCACTGCGCTGTAACCTCCTTCACTGCGCTGTAACCTCTTCACTGCGCTGTACTCCTTCACTGCGCTGTAACCCGTCCTTCACTGCGACTTTGGGTAACCTCCTTCAACTGCGCTGTAACCTCCTTCACTGCGCTGTAACCTCCTTCACTGGCCATGAGACTGTAACCTTCTTCATGCGCGTAACTCCTTCACTGGGCTTGTAACCTCCTTCACTGGGCTGTAACCTCTTCTCTGCGCTGTAACCTCCTTCTCTGCGCTGAACCTCCTTCACTGCCTGTTACCTCCTTCACTGCGATGTACCCAAACCTTAGGGCGGGTCAACGCCCCCGCTTAGGTCCAATAGCCTCCATTTTTAATCACCTTCACCTGCGCGTTGTAACGCTCACCCCCTTCACTGCGCTGTGAGACCCCTTCTGACTGCGGCGTAAAACCTCCTTCACCGAGGGCTAACTGTTAACTCCTTCACTGCGCTGTAAACCTCCTTCACTTCATGGCTGTAACCTCCCTTCACTGCGCTGTAACCTCCTTCACTTGCTGCTGTAACCTCCTTCCAACCTTTTGTACCTCCTTACAATGCGCGTGTAAACCTCCTTCACTGCGCTGTAACCCCCCCAATGGGCTGTTAACACCCCTCACTGGCTGTAACCGCCTTCACTGCGCTGTAACCTCCTCACTGCGCTGTTCCCTTGTTAACCTCCTTCACTGGGCTGGCTTGTGTAAACCGTCCTTCACTGCGCTGTAACCTCCTTCACTGGGCTGTAACCTCCTTCACTGCGCTGTAACCTGTCTTCAACTGCGCTGTAACCTCCTTTCAACTGCCGTCTGTAACCTCCTTCATGGGCTGTACCTCCTCACTGCGCTGCTTTGTGCGCTGTCAACTCCCTTCAATGGGCTTGTAACCTCCTTCACTGACGCTGTAACCTCCTTCATGCGCTGTAACCTCCTTCACTGGGCCTGTAACCTCTCATCTTCACTGCGCTGGTTGGTCTGTGTAAACCTCCTTCACTGGCTGTAAACCTCCTTCAAAGGCTGTCCCTGTAACCTCCTTCCATGGGCTTGTAACCTCCTTAACTGCGCTGTACCACTTCAATGCGCTGTTGTAAACTCCTTCAACTGGCTGTAACATCCTTCACGCGCTGTAACCTCCTTCACTGGCTTGGTAACCTCCTTCACTGCGCGATCCCTGCTGTCACCTCCTTCACTGCGCTGTTAAGCTCCTTCACTGCGCGGTAAACCTTCACTGGGCTGTAACCTCCTCTCACTGCGCTGAACCCTCCTTCACTGCGCTTGTACTCCTCCTGCGCTGACCTCCTCAATGGGCTGTAACCTCCGTTCACTGCGCTGTGTAACCTACCTTCACTGCGCTGGTACAACCTCCTTCACTGGTGTAACCACCCTTCCACTGACGCTGTAACTGGCCTTCACTGACGCTGTACCTCCTTCACTGGGCTGTAATCACTCGCTTTCACTGGGCTCCCTGTTGCACTCGTGTAACCTACCTTCACTGCGTGTCCTCCTTAGGCCTTCTGGCTGTAACCTCCTTCACTGGGCTGTTAACCTTCCACTGCGCTGTTATGTCTGTAACCTCCTTTCAACTGCGCTGTAAACCGTCCTTCACTGCGCTGTGTAACCTCCTTCACGCGACTGTTCTGTAACCTCCTTCACTGGCGCTGTAACCTCACGTTCAACGGGCTGTAACCTCCTTCACTGCGCTTTGTCTTGACATCCTCACTGCGCTTGTTGTACCTCAATCCACTGCGCTGTAACCCCTTTCACTGGCTGTAACCTCCCTTTCACTGCGTGTAACCTCCTTCACTGGCTGTAAACCTCTCATTCGAACTGCGCCCTGTGTAACTCCTTCACTGCGCTGTAACTCCTTCAATGGCTGTAACCCTTAACTGGGCTGAACCTCCTACTGCATACCTTCACTGCGCTGTAACCTCCTTCACTCGCTGTAACCCCTCACTGCGCGTTGTAACATCCTTCATGGGCCGTGTAACATCTTCACTGGGCTTGAACCTCCTTCACTGCGCTGATTTGGTACACCTCCTTCAATGGGCTGTAACCTCCTTCACTGCGCTGTTGTAACCCTCCTTCACTGCGCTTTGTACCCTCCTTCACTGCGCTGTAACCTCCTCACTGCGCTGTAACCTCACTTCAACTGCGCTGTAACCCTCGCTGTGTACCTTCTCACTGCGCTGTAACCTCCTTCAATGGGCGTAACACTCCTTCACGCGCTGTAACCTCCTTCACTGCGCGTAACCTCTTCACTGCGCTGTGGTGTAACCGCCCACGCGCCCCCCTGTACCTTCATGCGCTGTGGAAACCTCCTGCACTGAGCTGTAACTCCTTCGGCGTATACTCCTTCACTGGCTTGTCATCCTTCCTGCGCGGTTGTGTGTAACCCCTGCGATGAACCTCCTTCACTGCGCTGTAACCTCCTCTGCTGTCAACTCATCGCGAACTATGCGCGTGAACCTCTTCACTGCGCGTCATGTGTGTTCGTCCGTGTACTTGCGCGGGGCGCCATTCGTCCTGTACGTGCGCGGGGCGCATTCGTCCTGTACTGTGCCGGGGCGCTGCGACTGTATGGTGCGCTTCGTCTGTATTTCTAGCCCTTCATTATTTTTTATATTTAGGCAGCCATCCAGTCGCAGTTTGGATGGGGTAGCGGACTGGCTTAAACAACTCACAACGCACTGAACGATGTAAAAAGACTCCAGCAGTCTCTGGCAGATGTCAGCAAGGATGGAGCAGAGCATCATACCATAGAGAGCCTGAAGGAAGTTAAAGATGCAGGTGGTTCAGCACAGCCAGCTGGCAGCTGCTGTAGAGACCTTAAAAACATTCTTCTCAGGTAATTCACCGGACCGAGAAGCAACAATATTGCATGAGGTCAATGATGGCCATTCTCCAAGGGAGGACGTTTTGATCTTGGTATTCTTGTTGTAGGGGAAGCAAAAGATTCACGTAGGGACAATACACTGTCATGGACATGGCATTTTTAAAAACAACATTTTGGGGGCTGATGTATGCATAGGCATCTTGCTTTATGATGAAGCTCACACACAGCAAATCTAGATCGTTGTGGGAGTGCTCTGCGCGAGTTGATTAGCTCTTTTGCAATCATTTTGAGGTGTTATAATTGAATTAGGGGACGTGTTCTATGTTGGGTTTAATATAGTTTGTGTTCTGACTTTCGTTTTTGGCGTCAATGAATTCGACTGTTGGTAGATGTGTTGGCTCAATTACCGTTGTGCTTCACCTGGAAAAGGTTAGCTACAACGGCTTGTCTTCAAATTATATTTTTGTGGTATGCTACTTGAAGTACTCACTTAGGCCCTTATTCTGTGGGGGTGTGATAGCAGAGATGAGTTGCTATCGCAGGGGTGGCCAACCCGATCGGGAGATGAGCCAGAATTTACCTTCCTCATTGTTAAAGGGCCACCTTTAGAGGAAATTCAAAATGAGAATATGTATACACGGACACTGAGCATACCGACTGTGTCAGTGTGTAGTGCCGTCAGGTTTATATGCAGTGCATAGTGCAGAGTAACTTGAGGCATATGCTACTGACACGGATGTAACCTGACGCATATGCACTGACACTGGACGTAACCTGATGGCCACTATGACACTGACACTGGATGTAACCTGACGGCACTATGCACTGACACAGGACGTAACCTGACGGCACTTATGCACTGACACCAGGAAGTAACCTGACGGCACTATACACGGACACAAAGCGCATACATGATGGCACTATGCACTGACACTGGACGTAAACAGACGGCACTATGCACTGACACAGGGACATAACCGACGGCACTATCATGACACAGGACGTAACCTGAGGCACTATGCACTGACACGGACGTAACCTGACGGCACGCACTGACACAGGACGTACGGAGACCTGACGGGCCACTATGCACTGACCAGAGCATAACCTGATGGCACTATTACACTGACACAGGACGTAAACCTGACGGCACTAGCGCACTGACACAGGACGTAACTGCGTGCCACTATGCACTGAGAACAGGACGTAACCTGATGGCACTTGCACTGAAACAAGACAAACCATATGGACTATGCCACTGTACACACCAGCATACCTGACGGCACTATGCATGAAACAGCGACTAACCTGACGGCAGGCCACTATGCACTGACCAAGGTCATGAACCTGATGGCACTATGCACTGACACAGAGCCTAACCTGACGGCACTATGCACTGACAACAGGAGCGTAACTGACGGCATATGCACTGACACGGACGTACTGATGGCACTATGCACGACACAGGACGTAACCTGATGGCACTATGCACTGACACAGGACGTAACCTGGACGACACTATGCACTGACACAGGACGTAACCTGACGGCACTATGCACTGACACAGGACGTACACCCTGATCGGCACACTGACGAACAGGACGAACTACGCACTATGCATGACAAGGACGTAACCTGGACAGTGCAGAGCAACTGACGGCACTAATGCATGACACTGACGTAACCTGATGGCACTAGGGCACTGACACTGGACGTAATGATTGGCACATAATGCACTGACACTGGACGTACCTGATGGTCACTATGCATACCTGGACGTACCTGACGGCATGCACTGACACTGGAGTAACGATGGCACTATGCACGACACTGGACGTAACCTGATGGCATATGCTCCATGAATGCAGACGTAACTGAGGCACTATAACACTGACAATAGCATAGCCTGGGCACTATGCACTGAAACTGGACGGAACTGACGTGCAATATGCAGACACTGGACGTACTGACGATATACACTGACACACAGCATAACCTGACGGCATTATGCAGAATACTGGACGTAACCTGACGGCACTATGCACTGATGACAACAGGAGTAACCTGACGGACTATACACTGACACTGGACGTAACCTGACGGTCTATACACTGACCCACAGCATAACCTGACGGCACTATGCACGAACACTGGACGTAACCTGATGGCACTATGACACTGACACAGGACGTAAACCTGATGGCACTATGCATGACACGGACCGTATACATGATGGCACTATGCACTGACACGGACGTAACCTTGATGCAAGGCACACTGACATGACGTAACCTGACGGCACTATGCACTGACACTGGCTGGACGTAACTATGTGGCGCACATGCACTGACACAGGACGTAACTGATTGGCAACTATGCACTGACACTGGACGTAACCTGAGGCACTATTGCTTGACTGACACAGGCGTAACCTGATGGCACTATGCACTGACACTGGACGTAACCTGATGGCCACTAGCACTGACACATGGACGTACCTGATGCACTATGCACTGACACTGGACGTAACCTGACGGCACTATGACGACACTGACCCTGACTGTGACGTAACCTGAGTAGCACATGCACTGACACTGGACGTAGAACTGATGGCACATGCATGACTGGACGTAACCTGATGGCACTATGCATGAACAGGACGTAACCTTGCATATGCATGACCGGACGTAACCTGACGGCATAGCACTTGACACTGGACGTAACCTTGATGGCACTATTCATGAATGGACGTACCTGATGGCATATGCATGACACAGGACGTAACCTGATGGCACTATCACTGACACTGGACGTAACCTGTGGCACTATGCACTGAACACAGGACGAACCTGAGGCATTATCACGACACATGCATAGCCTGACGGCATGATGCACTGACACTGGACGTACCTGACGGGCACTATGCACCTGGACACATGGACGTAACCCTGACGGCACTATCTGAACAGGACGTAACCTGGCGGACTCAGCCGACACGGACGTAACTGATGGCAATATGCACTGACACTGGACGTAATCTGACGGCACTTATGCACTGACACAGGACGTAACCTGATGGCACACATAACACTGACACTGGACGTTAAACCGACGGCACTATGCACCTGACACAGGACGTAACCTGACGGCACTATTGCACTGACAGGACCGTAACCTGAATGGCACTATGCACTGCACACACCGGCATAACCTGACGGCCACTATACATGACACAGAGCATAACCATGACGGCCTAATACGCACTGACAGAGCATACACCTGACGCACTATAATGACACAGCGATAACGACGGCAATACACTGACACACAGCATAACGACCGGCACTATACACTGACCAGGACGTAACTGACGGCACTATGCACTGACACAGGACGTAACCTGACGGCACATGCACTGACCAGGGAACGTAACCGATCCCGGCACTATGCACTGCACACAGAGCATACCTGCGGCACTATACACTGACACAGGACGTAACCTGACGGCACTATGCACTGACATAGGGTATTACCTGACACAGAGTACAAGTGGGAGGGACGGGACAGGGGGGAAGAGGGTATGACACATGGAGAGGGGGAAACATGGATGCGGGGGGGGGGGGGGGGGGAGGAGGTGACGGTGGGGATGAGGGTGAAAAGGGTGTGATGCATGAGGGGGGGGAGAAGAGGGTGTGACACATGAGGATCTCAGGAGAGGAGCTGGTTAGGGGACGCTCTGGCTTCTGTTCCATGTCTCTATAGTCTCCCTGCACTGTCTGCAGTCAGAGCCCCCCGATTTTATTTTCTCCCTTCAAGGTAGAAGCACATGAAGTACTAAAGGGCCACATGCGACCCTTGGGCCTCATGAGCTAGCCCTGTACTATTGCCCCCTTGACTTTTTAATAGGGAATTTCCTGCGACAGCACATCATGTGCGCTTATCACACCTTACAGAATAAGGTCTTTTGTCTATTAAATCTGACTAGACTGTGTCTGCAAAATCTGTATCATAAAAACCATGATTAGAAACCTTATGACCTTTGACGTCGGATTAGGTTGATGGGAGACCATATACTTGCAATGCTTAAAGATGCAAATATATTCCGTTAGATGCATAGGGCCATTGTTCCTAAGCAGTGCTAGGCACCTCATTGTTCCGAAGCAGTGCTAGGCACCTCATTGTTACGAAGCAGTGCTAGGCACCTCATTGTTCGAAACTGATAGTAGTACGAAGCAGTGCTAGGCACCTCATTGTTACGAAGAAGTGCTAGGCACCTCATTGTTACGAAGCGTGCTAGGCACTCATTGTTCGAAGCAGTGCTAGGCACCTCATTGTTACGAAGCAGTGCTAGGCACCTCATTGTTACGAAGCAGTGCTAGGCACCTCATTGTTACGAAGCAGTGCTAGGCACCTCATTGTTCCTAAGCAGTGCCAGGCACCTCATTGTTCCTAAGCAGTGCTAGGCACCTCATTGTCCTCATTGGTGCCGAGCAGCAGTGCTAGGCACCTCATTGTTACGAAGCATGCTGAGGCACCTCATTGTTAGAAGCAGTGCTAGGCACCTCTTGTTCGAAGCAAGCAGTGCTAGGCACCTCATTGTTCCAAGCAGTGCAGGCACCTCATTGTTCGTAAGGCTAGTGCAGGCACCTCTTGTTACGAAGCAGTGCTAGGCACCTCATTGTTCGAAGCAGTGCTAGGCCCTCATTGTCGAAGCATCAGGCACCTCTTTGTTATTGAAGCAGTGCTGGCACCTCATGTTTTACTAAGCATGCTAGGGCACCTCATTGTTCCTAAGCAGTGATGGCACCTCATTGTTCCTAAGCAGTGCTAGGCACCTCATTGTTCCTAAGCAGTGCCAGGCACCTCATTGTTCCTACAGCAGTGCTAGGCACCTCATTGTTCCTAAGCAGTGCCAGGCACCTCATTGTTCCTAAGCAGTGCCAGGCACCTCATTGTTACGAAGCAGTGCTAGGCACCTCATTGTTCCGAAGCAGTGCTAGGCACCTCAGGTTCCTAGCATGCTAGGCACCTATGTTACGAAGCAGTGCTAGGGCACCTCATTGTTAGAAGCAGTGCTAGGCACCTCATTGTTTCCTAAGCAGTGCTAGGCACCTCATTGTCCGAGCAGTGCTAGGCACCTCATTGTTACGAAGCAGTGCTAGGACACTCATTGTTCCTAAGCAGAGTGCTAGGCACCTCATTGTTTAAGCAGTGTAGGCACCTGCATTGTCCGAAGCAGTGCTAGACACCTCATTGTTCCTAAGCAGTGCTAGGCACCTCATTGTTACGAAGCAGTGCTAGGCCTATTGTTCCGAAGCAGTGCTAGGCCCTCATTGTTCCTAAGCAGTGTGTAGGGCACCTCATTGTTCCTAAGCAGTGCTAGGCACCTCATTGTTCCGAAGCAGTGTAGGCACCTCAGTTCCTAAGCAGTGCTAGGCACCTCATTGTTTCCTAAGCAGTGCCAGGCCCTCTTGTTCACTAAGCCGGCTGGACCTCATTTTCCTAAAGAGTGCAGGCACCTCATTGTTATTCCTAAGCAGTGCTAGGCCACCTCATTGTTCCTAAGCAGTGCAGGCACCTCCTCATTGTTCCTAGCAGTGCCAGGCACCTAGTGTTACGAAGCAGTGCTAGGCACCTCATTGTTCGAAGCAGTGCTAGCACTTCATTGTTCCTAAGCAGTTGCTAGGCACCTCATGTTACGAAGCAGTGCTGAGGCACTCATTGTTACGAAGCAGTGCTAGGCACCCATTGTTCCTAAGCAGTGCTAGGCACCTCATTGTTACGAAGCAGTTGCTAGGCACCTCATTGTGACCGACAGCAGTGATAGGCACCTCATTGTTACGAAGCCAGTGCTAGCAACCTCATTGTTCATAAGCAGTGCTAGGCACCTCATTGTTACAAGCAGTGCTAGGCACCTCATTGTTAGCGAAGCCTCATGTACGAAGCAGTGGGCACCTCATTGTTACGAAGCAGTGCTGGCACCTCATTGGTTCTAAGCAGTGCTAGGCACATCATTGTTATGCAGCAAGACGTGCTGGCACCTCATTGTTACGAGCAGTGCTAGGCACCTCACCATTGTTCCTAAGCCAGTGATAGGACACTCATTGTTACGAAGCAGTGCCAGGCACCTCATTTTTCCTAAGCAGTTGCTAGGGACACCTCAGTTGTTACGAAGCAGTGCTAGGCACCTCATTGTTACGAAGCAGTGCTAGACACCTCATTGTTACGAAGCAGTGCTAGGCACTCATTGTACGAAGCAGTGCTAGGACCCTCATTGTTACGGAAGCAGTGCTAGGGCAACTCATTGTTACGAAGCAGTGCTAGGACCACTCATGTTCCTAAAGCAGTTGCTAGGCACCTCATTGTTACGAAGCCTAGTGCTAGACACATCATTGTTCCTAGCAGTGCTAGGCACTCATTGTTAGATGAAGCCAGTGCTAGGCACCTCATTGTTACGAAGCAGGGCTAGGCACCTCATGTTACGAAGCAGTGCAGGCAACCTCATTGTTGACGAAGCAGTGCTAGGCACCTCATTGTTACGAAGCAGTGCTAGGCACCTCATTGTTCGACAGCAGTGCTAGGCACCTCAGTTGTTCCTACGAGTGCTAGGCACCTCATTGTTCCTAAGCAGTGCCAGGCCACCTCATTGTTCCTAAGCAGTGGCCGGCACCTCATTGTTCCTAAGCAGTGCTAGGCACCTCATTTTACGAAGCAGTGCTAGGCACCTCATTGTTACGAAGCAGTGCTAGGCACCTCATTGTTCCTAAGCAGTGCTAGGCACCTCATTGTTACGAAGCAGTGCTAGGCACCTCATTGTTACGAAGCAGTGCTAGGCACCTCATTGTTACGAAGCAGTGCTAGGCACCTCATTGTTACGAAGCAGTGCTAGGCACACTCATGTTACGAAGCAGCAGTGTAGCAACCTCATTGTTCCTAAGCAGTGCTAGGCACCTCATGTTACGAAGCAGTGCTAGGACCTCATTGTTCCTAATGCGTGCTAGGCCACTCATTGTTACGAAGCAGTGCTAGGCACCTCATTGTTTACGAAGCAGTGCTAGGCACCTCATTGTTACGAAGCAGTGCTAGGCACCTCATTGTAAGACAGTGCTAGGCACCTCTTGTTCGAAGCAGTGCAAGGCCCTCATCGTTTGTTACGAAGCAGTGCTAGGCACTCATTGTTACGAAGCAGTTGCTAGGCACCTCATGTGTACGAAGCAGTGCTAGGCACCTCATTGTTACAAGCAGTTGGCAGACCTCATTGTTACTAAGCAGTGCCAGGCACTCATTGTTCCGAAGCATGCCAGGCACTCATTGTATAAGCCGTGCTTGGACCTTGTTCGAAGCAGTGCAGGCAACCTCTTGGTTACGAAGCAGCAGTGCTAGGCACCTCATTGTACGAAAGCAGTGCTAGGCCACCTCATTGTTACGAAAGCAGTGCTAGCACCATTCATTGTGTACGAAGCAGTGCAGGACACTCATTGTTCCTAAGCAGTGCAGGACACCTCATTGTTACGAAGCAGTGTAGACCAACTCATTGTTTCCTAAGCACAGTGCTGGCACCTCATGTTACGAAGCAGTGCCAGGCACCTCATTGTTACGAAGCAGTGCTAGGCACCTCATTGTTACGAAGCAGTGCTAGGCACCTCATTGTTCCTAAGCAGTGCTAGACACCTCATTGTTACGAAGCAGTGCTAGACACCTCATTGTTCCTAAGCAGTGCTAGGCACCTCATTGTTACGAAGCAGTGCTAGGCAACCTTCATTGTTATGAAGCAGTGCTAGGCACCTCATTGTTACGAAGCAGTGCTAGGCACCTCATTGTTACGAAGCAGTGCTAGGCACCTCATTGTTACGAAGCAGTGCTAGGCACCTCATTGTTCCTAAGCAGTGCTAGGCACCTCATTGTTACGAAGCAGTGCTAGGCACCTCATTGTTACGAAGCAGTGCTAGGCACCTCATTGTTATGAAGCAGTGCTAGGCACCTCATTGGTGAATAAAGATAACACTTCTTTTTTTTTTTTTTTTGGACCTGTTGGGTTGAAGGGCTCATCCTTGGGTCCGTGACAGAGAAATAGGAGGGAAGTGAGGTGGTTTAAACTGTTCTGGCTGAATAATGTGTGACTTTTCTACTTCACTAAAAACATCTGACTCGTCTCCATGCTTTTCATTGTAAGTTTTAGAAATCAATTGTGGTTTCAACATAAATTGCTCTGAGTACTTTTCACATGCTGCCTAATGTGCTCCGCATTAACGGCAAACTCCATTCTCCGGCACTTTGTTACTATATAGTCACTCACTGCAGTATAACCTGGATACATGTCATATTTGCATGTTTCCCTTTTTATATTCTCAGTGCCAGAAATAGTCAGGGAGACACAAGATCTCATTGACCAAGGGGAACTTCTGCAAGCGCACCGCAAGCTGATGGACCTGGAGTGCTCTCGGGACGACCTCATGTATGAGCAGTACCGCATGGACAGCAAAAACACCCACGACATGAACCTCATTCAGAACTACTTCGGGAAAGTGCAGAAGCTGTCGGAGGAGTTGGCCAAGCAGCTGTGGATGGTCATACAGAGATCCATAGTCACTGTCCGCAGAGATCCCACCTTGCTTGTCTCAGTGGTACGAATCATAGAGAGGGAGGAAAAGATTGACCGCCGCATGACGGACAGGAAGAAGCAGACAGGCTTTATCCCACCTGGGAGGCCCAAGAAGTGGAAGGAGAAAATGTTTGACGTACTGGAGAAAACGGTCGCGACCAAAATCGAGGGAAGCCAAGCGGAAACAAGGGAGTCCGATAAAATGTGGCTGGTGCGCCATTTGGAAATCATCCGCAGATACATGCTCGATGATCTGCTGGTTGTGAAAAACCTGATGGTGCAGTGCTTTCCCCCACATTATGACATATTTGGCAAGCTCCTGAACTTGTACCACCAAGCACTGTCCTATCGCATCCAGGAGTTGGCATCGGAAGAATTGGAAGCTAATGAAATTGTGAGCCTCCTCACATGGGTTTTAAACACATATAAAAGGTAAGGAGGCCCTGATAAAAAAAAAAAAAGAAAATAACCATTCTATGTTTTAAAACAATTGTGGCTGTGGTGTCTGTTTCTGTCCCTTAAGGGACCTTCATCAGAACTAAAGCATTTTACTGGGG
Source organism: Ascaphus truei (assembly GCA_036426205.1). NCBI lineage: Eukaryota > Metazoa > Chordata > Amphibia > Anura > Ascaphidae > Ascaphus > Ascaphus truei. The sequence continues at coordinate 107,997 of WSYH01000223.1, forward strand.
AAGGTCTCTTTAGAGGTGCCCTCTGAGCCACATGAAGAGAAGAGAAGGTGACTGAGGGGTGGGGGTCCGTTCTTCCAAATGGTCCCCCCCCCCCCCACGGAGAGATTTCCCTCTACTGGTTGATCCCACGGTCATGATTCTGTGGCTCCCCACGGCAGCCGATCAGTTAGAGTTAGTCTGGCTACATCTGCATTTTACAGATATGCAGATGAATATATAGCCATATTGCTAGTGCAGTGCCAAATGTTTTTGCTGTAGCTTTTGAATTGGGTGTTGCATACCTGTTAGGTAATGTGCCACAATCGTTTTGGTACATGTTTTCTCTCTGCCCCCATCACTAGGATGATCACACAACATTATTTACCTTGTTTATTTTCAGTATTTGATACTTAATTTAGAAAGCTGTAGCATAACTGGTCCATATGTACAACTCGGCATGGTTTTAGGTAACTTACCTTTTCAATATTGCACATGGTTTACCGTTCCTAGATACTGTTCCTCGTGTTGACTAAGCAGTCTCAAATTGCTGCTTTTCATTTAAAACAACAAAAAAAAAACATGCCCAAAGCTACTTCCATTGTGACAAAAATACACAGTGCAATACCTATATATCTCTTGTAAAAAGGATCATTTAGTTTAACCCTTTGGCCAAAGCATCGTAAGCCTGCTGCCACTTACAAGGCATGACCGAAGCAGGTCCTAACACTCACCTGGGTTAAAATTCTTATTTACCTGTATAATTACAGGAAGAATGATCACATTGGATCTGTCGTAACCTGGCAAAATGAAACTGACCTGCCAACTTGGAAAGTGGGATGGGGCAAGCTTAGACCTTGGGGGGGGGAAGGGGGGGCACTACCCTCCCATAAGCAACTGAGACCAGCTGCACACAGTTAGCAAAATACACAGTTTCCCAACGAGCTCTGAGAAACCCCAACCATTACCACATAATATATATATGCATATAAGTGTTAAAAGGAGGGCTAGTGGGCGTGGCTAAATGTATACAACAAAAAACAAAAATGCCCAAAGCTTGTCACAATGGAAGTCTTTCTACGTCTCTCTGCCAATAACTCTGGTTTTTAGACTGTAACCGACCATGTGAAACGGCGTATTTATAACAAGAAATGCACGGCGCTGATTGGTTTTGAGAACTGATTTTACTAATTGCTATAAATATTCGGGAAATATTGCTTGAGTTGTTGGACAATAATGTTTGATCACAATGATTACCCCTGGAGCTCTGTACTAAAATACTTTTTTTGTCCTCGCAGCTCAGAGATGATGGGGAATAAGGATCTAGCCCCAGAAGTTGATGTGAAGTCAATGACACCGCTTCTCTCTCGAGAAGTCGTGGATCAGCTTCTCCACGTATACATGTCAACTTTTACAGTGAGTAACAGTAATGTATATGCGATCGCTTAGGACTTTCCTTCCGTTAATAAAATTATCACAGAAAGGGAGAGGGAAAAGAACGGAGCACTATCTCCAATGCTGTAAAAAACAGCCAATAAACCAAATTTATTTTGGGAACGCATACCCTGTGGTTTATTGGCTGTTTTTTACAGCATTGGAGATAGTGCTCCGTTCTTTTCCCTCTCCCTTTCTGTGAAGATTTCTACAACGGAGGCACATTCAACCTGGAGGTGCTGGATATCTACAAGGACTTTCTCTTCATCGTGGAATCTGCTTTCCCAAGTGAGTCCATTCCAGCTTTGCCTCAATCACTATCCAGGGATCATCAACTGGTAACTATCCTTACCTCATTGCCTTGTGGGATAGCTGATTACCTGATCCAATAGGACATATTTATATGAACAGGTTGTCTTCCAATTCATTATATATTTTTTTAAACTACACAATTGTCTTGAGAGCATCACACATTTTTTTCTTCTCGTTAATAAAATTAACCTGGCCATCCTTGCCTGATAGCCAAGGTTTAGATGTTGCATCTTAGAGTGTCAAGAGCTCAAAGATCGAGAAGATGAGATCCTTGATAGTGTAGTATTTATTAAACAAATAACTTAAAATGAGTCTTCAATCAAAGCACTTACTGCTATTAATGCAACAATTCATGTTAAGTGAAACCCCTGGCTTTCTCACGTGCTGCATCACAATGTCTAAGTGTGTATTTGAAAAGTCTCTTATTGCTGTGTTTTTTTTAATTAGTTATGTAACCCTCCTTGCCCGGCTCTTTAGGAGTTCACATCGGAGGGACTATATACATGGCTGTGCTCTGTCTCTCATACCTTGTCAGGGTGCTGGATACGTGCAGGCTGGGTGTAGATATGCAGATGGTACAATGATGGGTGCCAGGAACTTTTATAGTACAAAGAGCTTTATTGACAGTTGTTGATCATGCTCTTTGCATAAAACATTCTTCCTTTTACACAAAAACTGGGGACATTACAGCGTTTGTACATCAATGCTTCTTCCTTAGATAACCCTCACTCTTCTTACTCTAGGGAGGTACTTAGCTTGTTCCTTCTCATGTTGGCTGTATTGGTAATCTCCTGCATAGCGTCTGTTATACTCCAGCTGGGCCCCTTCTGGGATTAGCCCTGCTCTCTCTCATTGGGATCAGTATCCCGGTGATGAATATTGTGTACCTTCTTCTAGGCTTACTAGGTTTGAGTTGGCTGCGGACCTCCCGATTTGATTGATTCAACCATGCATCAGGGCCACTACTTGGAGAACTACTTGGGACATATATTTCCTTATGTAGAATCTAAAGAGCTATTTACATCCATTACTACGGACGCTAACTGGACATGGCACTTTCCCCAACTACAAAACAACAATCAGGGACAGGACATTAATATACTTATCTATACAATGAAACCTATTTACATGACTTCCCTGTGAAACCCTCTAATTGCTACTCTGAGGAACCTAACCTCTAGAACCTTCTGTCAGGCTATTTATGCCCTGATGGGGACATCACTAGTTACAATGCATAAAGTGGGAGTGGCTTATTTCCTGCCAAATCACTCTACACACTATGTGGTGGGAGAGGGGTGTTATCCTGCCTGATCCCACACAGTTAACCCTTTGAGGCCATTAACCCCTTATAGTAGTCCCTCGGGAGGGCTATACTCTCCCCTATCAAAATACGATTTTTGCCTCCAACATCGTTAAAATATACAACGGGAGTCAAATTAGAATACTCGGATACATTACATATATGGATACTCATAACCCCAAATGTCCTGAATCCTGTCCTGTACACCACTACCAGCTCTGCTCAGCTGTGTCCGCTTCTACCACTGGTAGAACCCAAATTAATGGCTCCTCTTAAGGAGGGAATAACAGGCACTCCCATAACCTCTTCTAACCATAGACATCTGGGCAAGCTCACCTTGGGTGTGACACTTCAGCAAAATACTATTCTTTCCTGTCAAACCTAACAGGATAGGAGTGGAATCAGGATTCGCTATATAGTCGTTCCCCAAATATATAGATTGGGGGACACTCAGTCCAGTAGTCTCACACTCGGTATCCTTATCCCAGTAATTCCCCAAATATTCAGGTTGCAGATCACATGTTGGGGTATCAGCGAGATGATCTTGAGTTTGTACACCGCGGGTATCACTTGGCCACATTTGGCGGTCACCGAGCAGAGACAAGGCGCAAAGACTCGGAGACCACGCCGTGGATCAAACGCCGTGCTGAGTGTTTACCATGTTTTTATTATGGGTATTATCCCATACATCCCTGTTGATACACAGATTTCCACCTGCACTCCCCAACCAGAGGACACGGTGATATACAGATTCCCACCTGCACTCCCCAACCAGAGGACACGGTGATATACAGATTCCCACTCCCCAACCAGGCGACACAGTGATATACAGATTCCCACCTGCACTCCCCAACCAGAGGACACAGTGATATACAGATTCCCACCTGCACTCCCCAACCAGGGGACACTGATATACAGATTCCCACCTGCACTCCCCAACCAGAGGACACAGTGATATACAGATTCCCACCTGCACACCCCAACCAGGGGACACAGTGATATACAGATTCCCACCTGCACTCCCCAACCAGAGGACACAGTGATATACAGATTCCCACCTGCACTCCCCAACCAGGGGACACAGTGATATACAGATTCCCACCTGCACTCCCCAACCAGAGGACACAGTGATATACTATTAGAGAGGTTTGGGGGTTGCGCTTACTATTCTCTGATCGCTAGACCAACTAGTCTTAATAGGGAGGAAAGCGTGTAGGTTGAGAGCGAGATTGAAGCTAGTCTTCTGAAATGTGCACGGCAACTATGTTGATAGTCAAAATGTCCTTAACCGCGCGAAAAAGCGCGAGGCTGACCGTACGGGAAAACATCAATGTGCTAAAGTTATTAAACAATGATTTGTTAGCACTAAAAACTTTTGAAAAAGAAGCAGGAAACTGCAAGATTACTATATGATTGTTCCACGGTGCACAGGCTTTCGAGTGGTCTTCCCCTGTGAGTTGCATTACTCGTCAAACTTTATCAAGCACAAAAGATATGTCTTTTTGTACCTGATGAAACGGGAACCTTAGATTGCAGAATAGTGTTTCTTCATTTAGGGTGACATATTACATGTAGCTGGTCAGAAGCGCAAGCATTGTTAATGCCCCTCAGAAATATGAGTCATCACATTGCTGATATCCGCAAAGACATTTTTGCAAGGTGCGGAACACAATTAAAGATGGAATACTTAAGCAGGATCATTTACCTACTGGGCTGTCTGTTGGGACTAAGTTAATATGCAATTTCTGAAATAGAAGAGAATAAGCTATATCCTTAACTCAGTGGCATGTATCCTTAATCCCACTGATGCCTAACGTTACTAATAGTCACACACACATACACCAAGTGGGGGGGGGGGGAGGCTTGCATACCTGGGGAAGATACCCTGCTCTTAACATATAGGACAACCCGCACACTACAAAAATCCTATTAGGAAACCCAGAAACAAAAGACATTTGGGATAGGCTATATAAAATCCAATTAGCCGCTACCTGGTCCTTGCCAAATGGTTCGCCCCGATGTGAAGAAAGCTCATCAGTTTGGGGTTGGAGGCCCCCAATCACACCTAACTAACATATACCGTCTTCATTGCCCTAAATTCATGTACCGTGTAAGTTCATATGCGTTGTGGCACCGCCAGGGGGGTGTCCCCTTGTGTGACGTGACCAGTCTTACCGCTCATGGACAAATAGCACGTTTTGGTAAGGGCAAGTCGGGGTGACGCTCCCACAGCGGTGAGCTCCACCTTCCACTTCACGGTTTCCTGCTATCTTGGGTCTTATGGCCAGATGATAAGTTAATTGTCTGCAATGCTGAGGGGCCTGACTGGCATCTAGAGGTTAAGCAGACCAATTTATCTGGAGCTTCATTCAATTTGCTGCGGGGCGCGGGGTTCGCGGAGATAGTATCTCCAATGTTTTGCTGTGTTAGGCTGGAAGGATCTGACTCCTTGTCGTTCCTTTCGGGAAGGGAGTGATAGTTCACCCCACAAGCTGAATGTTTCTCATGTTAGAAGATGTGCAACAATTAAATGCACGTAATACAAGATCCCTTTTATACAGACTGTGTGTACGAAGCAGGCTTAACATCTTTCAAGTGCTGCGACCGGAGTATGCATTCGTCGGGGGGGGTGGTTGGGCTAGCAGCGACGGAAATCGATTAAGTTGTTTGCGGGGAGGGAGAGTGCATCATGGTAGGCGGTTAAAAGCATGAGCACCCCCCTGCAGCCACTAGTACGGCACGCAGACACGAAGTACCCCCAACGCTGTTGCATACTTTTGCTTATTCGATCAACGGGCGGTCCTGCTAAATCTCAACTATCACTCCTACTTTAGCCGTATCATTCTGACGTCTAATCAAATGCAAGTGTTTACTTTTCTAATGCTCAAGGTTTACTCTTGTCAGCACTGGGAGCTTGGCATGAATATTGATGGCAGGTACATAAATGGGTTTAGTCATTAAAACGGGTCAATTAAACACTGCAATTCGGGACATGCAGGTAGGTGGAATTAATAGCGTTACAGAAATTCTTCTCACTCTGAAGTAAGAGTTTCTCGAGTAATGTGCTTCAAAGTTCATGGGGGGAGGGGGGGGGGGGGGAAATTTAGTCCCCACACATACACCCTAATCTTCAATTCCTTCCTGTCCTCATGGCACTTCCCCATTCCTTTAAGCATGCTGTGGTCACACCCATCAGAAAAAAACCATAGACCCTACGTGCCTTATTAACTACCCATACCGCCCTGTATCCCTCCGCCTTTTGCCTCCAAACTGCTAGAACATCTCTTGTTCTCCCATATCAATCAACTTTCTTAATTCCATGTCCGCTTGACAACTCTGTCTTTCGTTCAGCTTCACTCAACAAACACTGTGCTCACCAAGTCGCAATGTTCTACATCAGGGGTGCGCAAAGTTTCTGTCATGCATGCACTCCCCGTCCTCCTCTCTCCTCCGCTTGCGCCCCTCCACCCCTCCCTGCACGGCTCGGCGTCAAGTGACGCTACACGTTGCCATGGGCAACATGACCCCGCGGCGAGTCATTTCATGCCGGGTTGCCATGGAGACGTGTATACTGGGAAGGTCAGGTAATAAAGTTACAGAGCCTCACAGGACGTGATCCAGCATTTATTTTAACATGCCTTTTCAGGGAATGTGTGGGCCTCTGTATAGTCCTACCCCCCCCCACCCCCAAGAAATCTCCACGCCCCCACTGTTGCGCACCGCCTGATACATGAAGCAAAATCCAAAGTTTACTTTTCCCTCCTAATCCTGCTCAATCTCTCTTCTGTGCCTTCGATACAGTACGACCACCCTCTTCTCCTTCATATTTCTAAAACTACCTTGGTATTCGCCAAACAATGCTCATCCTGGTTTCGCTTATACCTCTCCCATCAAACATTCTTTGTCTCTGTTGCTAGCATTTCTTTTGTCTGTCGTGTTGACTCTGTGCTGGTAGAATATCTACAAGGCTTCTGCTCTGGGATCATCTCCTTTTCCTCCTCTAGTAAAAGCCATCACTTGGGTGACTCATCAGACTCTTTTGGCCTTAGTTCTACATCTCATGCAGATGATACGCATATCTATCTATCCACCCCTACCCTCACCTACAATCCAGTCCAACTCTCGAATTGTCTCCTGGATCTATCTTCATGGATGTCACTAGACGTTCGTCGCCTTAAACTTAATATGGCTAAACTTACCTCCTCATATTTTCCCCTAACATGGCCCAAAACTCCCCTTTTACATCACCGTAAATTGTTCTACACTATCAACCTTTCACCAAAGCCCGCTGTCTAAGATTGACATTTGACTCCCTTTCATTCTCCATTCACGCACATGGCTAAAACAGGTCACTTCTTCCTCTGTAATATTGCCAAGATCCCCCTATCCTCGTCAACATCTCCTTACTCTCTCCTATTTGATTATTGGTAACATACAGATAACAGGCCTCCCTGCCTCTCAACTTTCTCCTTTGCCAGCTATCAGATAAATTCTGCAGCTAGAATAATTACATCTCTCCAAACATCTCTGCTCATCTCCTCAAAGCCCTCTCTTGGCTTCCCATCAATTTTCAGATCACCTACAAAGTTCTTAATTACTTCATGTTTCTCTCCCGTGTCATCTTGCAGTTTGCGGGACTGCTATGGGAACACGTTTTGGCCCCCCAGCTTCGTGCAAACCTGTATATGGGGAACTGGGGAGAGACAAAAGATCTGGGCCAACAAGCCATTCCATCACAATGTAATGTTGTTTGGCGGCGCTTCATTGATGCATCCTTGTGGTATTGGGATTGCGATGAGGCCAATAGAATGAATTCGTTAAATATCTGAATGATAATGACTTGAATTATTTCAGTCACAAATCGATGTGAGTTCAATGATTGTTTCCTGGATTGAAATTAACTGCTACTTACTGATAGGTGAAATGTTTCCACAAAGTCTTTTTTCAAAGAAGTGGTATTCAATAATTAATACTGATGGCAACTCCCAACAAAAGAGAACGTGGATTTCTCAACAATTCCTAGGTGGCCAATTTTGGTAGAATAACAAAGAATTGTGTTCCCCTGAGGATTTCAAGGAGCAAGGCTCAGCAATTATTTCATACATTTATTAAAGGGATACCCGGAATCTAGTCTATTGGGCAGATTTGGATAAGGTCAGGTGTATGGACAGGACCTCCATGATTGTACGTAAGAGTGTCAAAAGTACCAACAGGCCTCTAGTGGACAATTGGAGGTTCCCTTCATCACTACCTTTAATTCAGTGATATGTAAAAATTGAAGAATTATTAAAAAGCATTGGCGCAATCTATGTATGATAAATCCTTGGAGATATCATATTTCACAAACACCCAAATTTTATATTAGAAAAGCTAGAATCTAAAAATACACTTGCCGCAAGTGATGTCTTTTCTCCACATAATGCTAGAAGAGGTTATGGCTCTAATAATCCGTTGGGAATTTTACATGTGGAAATTGTTCTGTATATGTAAACATCTCACCAGAGATAGAAAAACATTTAAATCTGCTGTAAACAAATGAAAGAGTTTACAAATCGAGGATTTCATAAATTGTAATTCAACACCATGTAATATACTCCTAATGAATGTGCTGTAATATTCAATATGTGGGCCGCACTAAGGCGATGTCTTAAAGTGCGATCCAAGAGCACATAAGGAATATTAGACATGGGTATGAAAAACACAGTCTATTTAACATTTCTTAATGTACCGTATAAAGATCCTCCACTTGAGCTTAAGGGGATTAAAATTGTCCCTAGAGGAAGAGAGGAGGTGATAGAAATAAAAGATCTTTCTGTACAGGAACTTATTGGTTTTACCAATTAGAGTTCTCTTCCCCGAAGGGGTTAAATGACGGTGTAGACATTTGGTCTCTCTATTGAATGTATTTACTTCTTTCAATGCTAATCCATTCATGTACATTCACTGGAATGTTATTAACCCTTTGTTTCTATTCTTTCAGTTTTCATTGGATGCATGATTCATTGCCAACTGTTTTTATATTTAATTTTATAATTGTATTTATTTTATTTTATATATTTTGAATTTTTCTATATTAAGTATTGTTATGCAATAGATTAACAATTATGTACCCACTGTATTTTAATATTGCTTGGTAGCCAGTTATTGTGCTCCACCTGATATGCAATAGCCAATCACGAGGTTCATCAGGTGGTATATATTGTGAGCATTTGCTAACATCTTATTCCTGAAGTAGCCTTTTCAGTGCTACGAAACGCGTGGAATATACCATTTTGTTGACCTTATGTAACCCTACTGTGCACTGCTGTCTATGTACGTACTTGTGTGAGTGTAATATGTAACCAGCATTTTCGATACTTTTTCTTCCTCCCGACCACGTGACCTGCATGGTGACGTCATCATTGCGCGCCGACGGCACTCACGTGTTGCCTCAGCCGCTGATCTAACCCGAGCTTTGGACTTATCCCCTGGACATCTGTGTTCAAGTTTACAGGACTTCTTTGCACGCAGACCGTGACGAGACGGGCACCTGCAGGCCACCTGACCGCAAATACTGGAACTGGACCAAGCCATCCATACTCCTGTCTCCCTGTGTGTATCCAGTATCCATCGAGGATAAGTGTCGCAACAGTCTCATTGTTATACATTCTGTGTCCCCTTCCATTATTTGTGTGTACACAGAACCTTGAATCATTTTTAATATATAATTGTATTTACCTTTATTTCACATGATGTTATGCCGCTGTTTTCTTGTGTTTGTTTCATCTGCTTACCTTCAAGGCTCACCCCCTGATCTGCTCCTTCCATATTATCATCTTTGATCATCTCATTGTATGCCCCTGCATTTCATGCACGCCACCATACCAGCTCCCTTCACCCTTTCACTTCACTCTCTCTCTCTCCCTTAAAACCTTATTCCTCACTTCCTATCCACTGCCCCTTACCTGTGGAAACCTCCCTCACCTCAGTATATGACAAGCACTTCTCATTTCTCTCCCATTTTTTAAGTCAAAACTTAAAACTCCATCTTAATGAAGCACTTCAAGGCCTAGAATCATGGCTCTTACTTGCCCCCCCCACCCACGTCGCTCCTACTAACCCACTTGTGCCAAGTGACTGTCATCTATTGCACGTACTATCCCGCTCACTTCTGCCCTGAATTCCCAGAAACATACCACTTAGATTGTAAGGGATTTCCTTTCCAAGTGTCCTGTTCTCGTTTGGGCCACTTATTGTTCTAGTAAGCTCCCTGTATCTGTATTGTCTCTCTTGTAAAGCACCAGAGTCAGGCTGTTGGGCTGTCTATATAAATAAAGATATACATACACAGTCGGTAGTCTGTGCATTGCAGCAGCAAGGAGGGGAACACAAATGGCTTTCTACCTGGAAAACTATAGCTGGCAGGTGTGTGCTGTGGTATTCCCCATCTTGGTCATGCTTCAGGCTCTGTATTCTTGTCCCAATCCTTTGTCGTCTCTAGTGATTTCCTTAACCAGCTGATATTGTTGTTCCTAAGGGTGAAAGAGATCAGTCTCTGTAGCAAAAATGACTGTAACGGATTACCAGCAATGGAAAAGATAAACAAATGCACATAGCAATAGGAAAACAACAACCAGCACTCTAAATCAATACTGGGAGAGACCAAAGTCGCACTTACAAAAAGAACATAAAATCAAGCATGAGAATAGGACACACCCGTTTTACCGTCAACCTGCGTGGAGACTCCCACAGTCCCTGGAGAAGATCTGTTAATCTCGCAGAACTGTTAGCCGGCAATGGGAATCCTAGAATCCACTCAGCTTTAAGTGTGCCGACATCCAATTAGACATACATGTCCTCATTGATATGTCCCATGATCGCTACAAAACAAGCCAGCAGAGTTTGTAGTCATTACCGCATTCGAGGGAATCCCAATCGTGAACGGAGATCAGCTGCCTGCTGTGGGAGTGTTGTGGCACGGCCCAGTCCGGTGCCAGTCAGAGGCCCTACGCGTTTGTGTCACTAACAGCTGACTTTATCAGGGGAAGATTGATTCTCTGCTGATCTCGCTGGCTGTGTGCAATACATGCAGACATTTCTAGGAGGACATTAAGCTCTAATCCAGGACTGCACAACTTGTAAAGTGAGAAAGCCGAACTGCTCCAAGAGAAAACAGTTCGGGCCCACGGTATAACACACATGATTATATATTCAAAATTATACATTTCTTTACCATGTTTACTTGAAAACAAAATCACTTTCAAATACTTTCATTCAAATTATCTCATTTCCTACATCATTCAGCTCACAAACTTAGGGCCTTGCTCTCTGTGGCCGGCCTCGCAGTCGGGCCACACAGCGTTACAACTTTTGGGACTCTTACCTGATTTTCAGGGTATTCTAAAGTGCCCGCGCGCTGTAGCGCGTTCGACAGGCGACTTTGCCAAGACAAGTGAATTGTCTTTCGGGCTGCAGTCGCGTGGCATCACGTGAGCTGGTTCAGCCCAATGAGGGCAAACCAGCTGTGAACCGTCGCCACAATCTCCCTCCGCACCCCCGATCGCCTCCCTAATCTCCTGCAACACAGTGCACATATCGCTGGGAAATACAGGATGGCGCGCGTGCCACACCCACGCCGCACCCTACGTGGCCCTTAGTGAGAGGTATTACACCTCTTTTCAGCAACAGATTGTTGTTTCCGGGGGTCAGTCCCTTATCATATCATCATCTACGTCTCCCCCATCTCCCCTCATCATCATCATATCTCCTCATCCCCCTCTTCATCACCCCCCCCATATGCCTATCTGATTAGGAGTCATCAGAGATAGGTGGGGGGGAATGCTGGTATTGCTGTGGTGCGGTGCGGCGGGCACAGAAGTCAGAACAGGTGACCACATGAATTAAGCGCACGCTCCCATGCCTGCCTTCCTTTTCTGACTCAGGGAGAGTCGGGCCTGGAGGGGGGGGGGGGGAGAGCGAGCAAAAGCCTTGAGGGCCGTATGTTGCCAGGCCGGCGGTCTAATTGGATTGTCGGCACACTCAAGACGAGGTTCATGGATTCCCATTGCTGCTGCAGTTCTGCACAGTTTGAGATCTTCCCCCAGTTGGACTGCGGAGTCTCCAGCCAATTAAACCGGGTGCCCTATTCTATGCTTGATTTTTTTTTTATTTTTATAACTTCAGATTTTATTGGAATTTTCACACAGGCATAACCAGTTTATACATTGTGTGTCACAGGATTTTTATATTTAGCTGCCGGCGTCCAACCTCCTGACATACAAACACTTAAGACGTCAACCTTGGGTAGGGGGAGAAAAAAAATAAAAAAATCTATGTTTGATTTTGTTGATGTCTTTTTGTAAGTGGGCATTTGTCCTCCTCCTTTTTAATAATTGGTTGATATATCGTCAAAGCGGCACTCAACACATTAACATCTTCTCCTTGTGAAAAGTACCCCTGATGACCAAAACTCAGGCTTTTTGACTGCATCATGGAGCAATAAATCGACTTTTTCTTAGTTTTGTGCTGCTGTTATATTGGATCCTTTGTTGATATTGTTCCTGTTTATACCTCTCTCCCTTTATGTGCACCATGAACATATCTTTTTAAGCATATTACCCTGTGTGTGCAACAGTGTGTGTGTGGTGGTGTGTGTGTGTTGTAGATATTTTTTTTTAAAGGGTTTGATGTGCATCAATCACACATCTATCTGTGCAATAATGTAAAACAAATTGTGGATTAGTGCACAATTACATACAAGTAAAAAAAGCTGGAAATACATCTACTATAATCTGTCCCTGTTCACTGTTGCTGCTGTAAAATTTAGGACCCCCACAGAAAATTGTCCAGAGAGTACCGAAGCACACAGTGGGGGAAAAGAAAACCATCATGGTGTATAGTAAAATGTCAAGAAAATTGGAAAGATCACCTTCTTTGGGATGGTAAATAAACTCATAATTTGCCACTGCGTGTTTATGCATGTTTCGCCCCAACAAATTGGTTGTGGATTGCAGGTGGGAATCTGTATATCACTGGTCCTCCTGGTTGGGGAGTGGCAGGTGGGAATCTGTATATCACTGTGTCCCTGGTTGGGGAGTGCAGGTGGGAATCTGTGTATCACTGTTCCTCCTCTGGTTGGGGTTCAGGTGGGAATCTGTGTATCACTGTGGTCCCCTGGTTGGGAGTGCAGTGGGAATCTGTATATCAACCACTGTGTCCTCTGGTTGGGGGGTGCGAGTGGGAATCTGTATATCACTGTGTCCCCTGGTTGGGGAGTGCAGGTGGGATCTGTATATCACTGTGTCCCCTGGTTGGGGAGTGCAGGTGGGAATCTGTATATCACCTGTGTCCTGATAAAAAATACTGGTTGGGGAGGTGCCGGTGGGAATCTGTATATCACTGTGTCCCCTGGTGGGGAGTGCAGGTGGGATCTGTATATCTCACTGTGTCCCCCTGGTTTGGGAGTGCAGGTGGGAATCTGTATATCACTGTGTCCTCTGGTTGGGGAGTGCAGGTGGAATCTGTTATCACTGTGTCCCCTGGTGGGGGAGTGTAGGTGGGAATCTGTATATCACTGGTTTCCCTGTGGGGAGTGCAGTTGAATCTGTATATCACTGTGTCCCCCTTGGTTGGGGAGTGGGAATCTGTTAATCACCGTGTCCCTGGTTGGGAGTGCAGGTGGGAATCTGTATATCACTGTGTCCCCTGGTTGGGTGAGTGCAGGTGGGAATCTGTATATCAACTGTGTCCTCTGGTTGGGGAGTGGCAGGTGGAATCTGTATATCACTGTGTCCCTGGTTTGGGGAGTGCAGGTGGTATCTGTATCAATATCACTGTGTTCCTGGTTGGGAGTGCAGTGGGATCTGTATATCACTGTGTCCCCTGGTTGGGGAGTGGGAATCTGTATATCACCTTGTCCTCTGGTTGGGGAGTGCAGGTGGGAATCTTGTATATCACTGTGTCCCCGGTTGGGGAGTGCAGGTGGAATCTGTAATCACTGTTGTCCCCTGGTTGGGGAGTGCAGGTGGAATGCTGTATATCCACTGTGTCCTCTGGTTGGGGTTGCAGTGGGAATCTGTAATATCACTGTGTCACCCTGGTTGGGGTGCAGGTTGGGGGAATCTGTATACACCTCATGTGTCCCCTGGTTGGGGAGTGCAGGTGGGAATCTTTATCACTGTGTCTCTCTGGTTGGGGAGTGCAGGTGGGAACCTGTTATCACTGTGGTCCTCTGGTTGGGGAGTGCAGGTGGGAATCTGTATATCACTGTTCCCCTGTTGGGGATGCAGGTGGGAATCTGTATATCACTGTGTCCCTGGTTGGGGAGTGCAGTGGGAATCTGGTATCACTGTGTCCTCTGGTTGGGGAGTGCCAGGGGTGATCTGTATATCACTGTGTCCTCTCGTGTTGGGGGAGTGCATGTGGGAAATGTATATCACTGTTCCCCTGGTAATTGGCAGTGCAGGTGGAATCTGTATATCACTGTGTCCCCTGGTTGGGGATGCAGGTGGGAATTCTGGTATACTACTGGCCCCTGGTTGGGATGCAGGTGGGAATCTGTAATATCACTGTGGTCCCCTTGTTGGGGATGCAGGTGGGAATCTGTATACACTGTGTCCCCCTGGTTGGGGAGTGCAGGTGGGAATCTGTATATCACTGTGTCCCCTGGTTTGGGAGTGCAGTGGGAATCTGTATACACTGTGTCCCCCTGTTGGGGAGTGCAGGTGGGAATCTGTTACACTGTGTCCCCTGGTTGGGAGTGCAGTGGGATCCTGTATATCACTGGTCCCGGTTTGGTGGAGTGCAGGTGGGAATCTGATATAACTGTGTCCCCTGGTTGGGGAGTGCAGGTGGGAATCTGTATATCACTGTGTCCCCTGGTTGGGAGTGCAGGTGGGAAATCCTGTATATCACTTTGTCCCCTGGTTGGGTGAGTGCAGCGGTGGACTTGTGTTATCAACTCGTGTCTCTGGTTGGAGTGCAGGGTGGAATCTTGTAGTAATCACTGTGTGCCCGGGTTTGGGGCAGTGCAGCGATGAGGAATCTGTATTATCAAGTGTCCTCTGGTTGGGGAGTGCAGGTGGGAATCTGTATCTCACTGAGTGTCCTCTTGGTGTGCCGGGTCGTGCAGTGGGAATACTTGTATCACTGTGTCCCTGGTTGGGATGTTGCAGGTGGGAAGGTGTATATCACCGTGTCCCTGGGTTGGGGACCGTTGGCAGTGGGACAATCTGATTAATATCACTTTGTCCCCTGTTGGGGAGTGCAAGGTTGGGAATCTGTAATCACCAGTCGTCCTCTGGGTTGGGGAGATGACAGGGTGGCAATCTGTATTTCACTGTTTCCTCCCTGGTTGGGGCTGCGGTGGTGAAGCTCTGTGATAAGAGTCAACTGTGTCCTCTGGTTGGGCGAGTCAGTGGAATCTGATATAATATCACCACTGTGGTCCTCTGTTTGGGAGTTCAGTGGGGGGAATCTGTGTTAATCACTTGTTGTCCCCCTTGGTTGGTGGGATAGTGCAGGTGGGAAGCTGTCTATGCAATGTGTCACTGACCTGTTGGGGGTGCAGAGTGAGGAATCTGTAATTCACTGTGTCCCCTGGTTGGGAGTGCAGGGTGGGAATCTGTATCACTTCACTGTTGGGTCCCTGGTGGTGATGTGGCAATCTGGGAATCACCGTGATTCACCTCCTCTGGTTGGGGAGTGCAGGTGGGAATCTGTTTATCACTTGCTGGTTCGGTTGGGAGTGCAAGGTGGGAAAATCATGTATATCACTGTGTCCCTCATGTCGTTGAGGGAGTTTCAGTGGGAATTTTGTTATCACGTGTCCTCTGGTTGGGGAGTGCAAGGTGGGAATCTGGTTATATCACTGTGTCCCTGGTTGGGAGGTGCGAGTGGAATCTGTATCACTGTGTCCCTTGGTTGGGGAGGGCGTGCAGGTTGGGAATCATGTATATCACGTGTTCCCTGGTTGGGAGTGCAGGTGGGAATCTGTATATCCACGTGTGTCCCCTGGTTGGGGAGTTGCAGGTGGGAATCTGTATATCACTGTGTCCCCTGGTGGGGAGTGCAGGTGGGAATTGTAGTATCACTGTGTTCCTTGGTTGGGGAGTGCAGGTGGGAATCGTGTATCACTGTGTCCCCTGGTTGGGGGAGGCGGTGGGAAATGTATATCTGTGTCCCTGGTTGGGCAGGCAGGTGGGATCTGTATATCATGTGTCCTCTGGTTTGGGAGTTGCAGGTGGGAATCTGTGTATCACTGTGTCCCCTGGTTGGGGAGTGCAGGGTGGGAATCTGTATAGTCACTGTGCTTCTCTGGTTGGTTGAGTGCAGGTGGGAATCTGTTATCACTGTGTCCCCTGGTTTGGGAGTTGGGGGGTGCAGGTGGGAACTGTAATCTGGTTCCTCTGGTTGGGGAGTGCAATGTGGGAATCTGTTATCATTCACTGTGTCCTCTGGTTGGGGAGTGCAGGTGGTCGAATCGTGTATCACTGGTTCCCCTGGTTGGGGAGTGCGGTGGGAAACTGTATATCACTGTTCTCTGGTTGGGGGATGTCAGTGGGAATCTGTATATCACTGTGTCCTGGTTGGGGAGTTGCAGGTGGGAACTGTATATCACTGTTTCCCCTGGTTGGGGGTGGGAATCGTATAATACATGTGGTCCTCTGTTTGGGGAGTGGCAGGTGGATCTGTATATCACGTGTCCCTGGTTGGGGAGTGCAGGTGGGAATTTGTATCACCTGTCCTCGTTGGGGGAGTGCAGGTGGGAATCTGTATATCACTGGTTCCCTGGTGTTGGGGATGCAGGTGGGAATCTGTATATCACTGTGGTCCTCTGGTTGGGGAGTGCAGGTGGGAATCTGTATATCACTGTGTCCTCTGGTTGGGGAGGCAGGTGGGGAATATGTGTATATTCACTTGTGTCCCTGGTTGGGGAGTGCATGGGGGTGGGAATCGTATATCACTGTGCCCTGGTTGGGGAGTGAGGTGGGATCTGGTATTCACTGTGTCCATCTGTTGGGGAGTGGGTGGGAATCGTATATCAACGTGTCCCCTGGTTGGGGGAGTGCAGGTGGGAATCTGTATATCACTGTGTCCATTGGTTGGGAGTGCAGGTGGGATCTGTTATCACTGTGTGTCCATGGGTTGGGGAAGTGCCAGGTGGGAATCTGTATATCACTGTGTCTCCTGGTTGGGGAGTGCGGGGAATTCTGTATATCACCGTGTCCCTCTGGGTTGGGGAGTGCAGGTGGGAATCGTAATCACTGGTGTCCCTGGTGGGGAGTGCAGTGGGGAATTTGTATATCACCGTGTCCTTTGTGGGGAGTGCAGGTGGATCTGTGATATCACTGGTCCCTGGTGGGGAGTGCAGGTTGGGAATCTGTATATCACTGTGTCCCTTGTTGTGGGAGTGCGTGGCGAATTGTATATCCTGGTCCCTGGTTGGGGAGTGCAGGTGGGAATCTGTCAATAACTGTGTCCCTGGTTTGGAGTGCCAGGTGGGACTTGTATATCACGTGTCCTCTGGTTGGGGAGTGCGTGGAATCTGGTAATATCACTTGTTCCCTGGTTGGGGAGTGCTGTGGGAATCTGTATATCCACTGTGTCCCTGGTTTGGAGGGCAGGTGGAATCTGTATATCACTGGTCCCTTGGTTGGGGAGTGCAGGTGGAATCTGTATACACTGTTTCCCTGGTTGGGGAGTGCAGGTGGAATCTGTTATATCACGTGTCCTCTGGTTGGGGGAGTGCAGGTGGGAATCTGTATATCACTGTGTCCCTGGTTGGGGAGTGCAGGTGGGAAATTGTGTATCACGTGTCCTCTGGTTGGGGAGTGCAGGTGGGAATCTGTATAACTGTGTCCTGTTGGGGAGTTGCAGGTGGAATCTGTATATCAGCGTGTCCTCTGGTTGGGGAGTGCGGTGGGAATCTGTATTCACGTGTGCCCCTGGTTGGGGAGTGCAGGTGGGAATTGTATATCACAGTGTCCTCTGGTTGGGGAGTGCAGGTGGGAATCTGTATATCACACTGTGTCCCTGGTGGGGAGTGAGTGGGGAAACTTGTATACGTGGTTCCGGTTGGGGAGTGCAGTGGAATCTGTATATTCAACTTGTGTTGTGCTCCTGGTGGGAGTGGCAGGTGGGAATTCTATGTATATCACTGTGTCCGTTGTTGGGGAGTAGCGCAGGTGTGGAATCTGTATATCACTGTGTCCCGTGGTTGGTGGATGCAGGTGGGAATCTGTATATCACTGTGTCCCTGGTTGGGGAGTGCAGGTGGGAATCTGTATATTCACTGCTGTCCCCTGTGTTGGGGAGTGCATGGTGGATCTGTATATCAGCTGTGTCCCTGGTTGGGGAGTGCAGGTGGGAGTCTGTATATCACTGTGTCCCTGGTTGGGGGTGCAGGTGGAATCTGTATATCACTGTGTTCCCTGTGTGGGGATGCAGGTGGGGATCTGTATATCACGGTGTGTCCTCTGGTTGGGGAGTGCAGGTGGGAATCTTGTATTCACTGTGTCCCCTGGTTGGGGATGCAGGGGGATCTGTTAATCACTGGTCCTCTGGTTTGGGGAGGAGTGGGAATCTGTATATCACTGTGCCTGGTTGGGGAGTGCAGGTGGGAATCTGTATATCACTGTGTCCCCTGGTTGGGGAGTGCAGGTGGGAATCTGTATATCATGTGTCCCCTGGTTGGGGAAGTGGGAATCTGTATATCACCCGTGTCCCCCGGGGGGGGGAGGGGGGGACGNNNNTTGGGGAGTGCAGGTGGGAATCTGTATATCACTGGGTCCCCTGGTGGGGAGTGGCAGGTGGGATCTGTATATCACTGTGTCCCTGGTTGGGGAGTGCAGTAGGGGAAATCTGTAGAATCACTGTGGTCCCCTGGGTTGGGGGTGTCAGGTGGGAATCTGTGTATCACTGTGTCCATGGTTGGGGAGTGCAGTGGGGAATCTGTATATCACTGTGTCCTCTGGTTGGGGGTGAGGTGGGAATCTGTATATCACTGTGTCCCTGGTTGGGGAGTGCGGTGTGGAATCTGATATCACTGTTGTCCCCTGGTTGGGGATGAAGGTGGGGAATATGTGATAATCAGTGTCCACTGGTTGGGAGTGCAGGTGGGAATCTGTGATATCACTGTTGTCCCCTGGTTGGGAGTGCAGGTGGGATCTGTGTATCATGTGTGCCCTGGTTGGGGAGTGCAGGTGGGGAATCTGTAATCACGTGTCCTCTGGTTGGAGTGCAGGTGGGAATCTGTTAATCACTGTGTCTCTGGTTGGGGGGAGTGCAGGTGGGAATCTGGGATATCACTGTGTCCCCTGGTTGGGGAGTGCAGGTGGGAATCTGTATATCACTGTGTCTCTGGTTGGGAGTGCAGGGGGAATCTGTGTATCACTGTGTCCCTGGTTGGGGAGTGCAGGTGGGATTGTATATCATGTGTCCCTGGTTGGGGAGCAGGTGGGAATCTGTATATCACTGTGTCCTCTGTTGGGGAGTGCAGGTGGAATCTGTATATACTGTGTCCCTGGTTGGGGGTGGTGCAGGTGGGATCTGATATAAATGTGTCCCTGGTTGGGAGTGCAGGTGGGAATCTGTATATCACGTGTCCTCTGGTTGGGGGAGTGCAGGTGGGAATACTGTATATCACTGTGTCCCCTGGTGGGGAGTGCAGGGGGAATCTGTATATCACTGTGTTCTCTGGTTGGGGTGCAGGTGGGAATCTGTATATCACTGTGTCCTCTGGTTGGGAGGCAGGTGGAATACTGTATATCACTGTGTCCCCTGGTTGGGGTGCAGGTGGGAATCTGTATATCACTGGTCCCCTGGTTGGGGAGGTGCAGGTGGGAATCTGTATATCACTGTGTCCCTGGTTGGGGAGTGCAGGTGGGTAATCGTGTATCCACTGTGTCCCCTGTGGGGAGTTTGAAGGGGGATTTATATCACTGTGCCTCTGGTGGGGAGTGCAGGTGGGAATGTATACACTGTGTCCTCTGGTTGGGGAGTGCAGGTGGGAATCTGTTCACTGTGTCCCCTGGTGGGGGAGTGCAGGTGGAATCTGTGATATCAACTGTGTCTGGTTGGGAGTGCAGGGGGGGAATCTGTGTATCACTGTGCCCCTGGTGGGGAGTGCAGGTGGGAACCTGTATATCACTGGGTCCTCTGGTTGGGGAGTGCAGGTGGGAATCTTTATCACTGTGTCCTTGGTTGGGGAGTGCAGGTGGGAATCTGGTATCCTTGTCCCTGGTTGGGAGTGCGTGGGAATCTGTATATCACGGTGTCACCTGGTTGGGGAGTGTGCAGGTGGGAATCTGTATATCACTGTGTCCCCTGGTGTTGGGGAGTGCAGGTGGGAATGTATATCAACTGTGTCCTGGTTGGGAGAGTGGGGTAATCTGTATATCAACGTTCCTCGGTTGGGGAGTGCAGGGTGGGAATGTATATCAACTGTGTCCCTGGTTGGGAGTGCAGGTGGGAATGTATATCACTGTGTCCTGGTTGGGGAGTGCAGGTGGGAATCTGTATATCACTGTGTCCCTGGTTGGGGAGGGGAGTGCAGGTGGGACGTGGGAATCTGTATATCACGGTGTCCTCTGGTTGGGGAGTGCAGGGGGGAATCGGTATTACATGTGTCCTCTGGTTGGGGAGTGCAGGTGGGAATCTGTATATCACTGTGTCCCTGGTTGGGGAGGGAGTGGGAATATGTTATATCACTGTGTCCCTCGGTGGGGAGTGAGGTGGGATGTATATCACTGTGTCCTTGTTGGGGAGTGCAGGGGGGAATTTGTATACGTGTCCTGGTTGGGGAGTGCAGGTGGGATTCGTATAGACTGTGTCATCTGGTTGGGGAGTGCAGGTGGGATCTGTATATCACTGTGTCCCTGGTTGGGAGTGCAGGTGGGAAATCTGTATATCACTGTGTCCTGGTTGGGGAGTGGGGAATCTGTATATCACGTGGCATCTGGTTGGGGAGTGCAGGTGGGAATCTGATATCAATGTGTCCACGGTTGGGGGAGTGCAGGTGGGAATTTGTATATCACCGTGTTCCCTGGTTTGGGGAGGGCAGGTGGGATTGTTATCACATGTGTTCTGGTGGGGGAGTGCGGTGGGAATCTGTTATCATGTCTCTGGTTGGGGAGTGCAGTGGGAATCTGTATATCAACTGGTCTTGGTTGGGGGGTGCAAGGTGGGAATTGTATATCACTGTGTCCCCTGGTGGGGAGTGGCAGGTGGGAATTTGTATATCACCGTGTCCTCTGGGTGGGGCAGTGGCAGTGGAATCTGTATAATCACTGGGTTCCCTGGTGGGGAGTGCAGGTGGGATCTGTATATCACATGTGTCCTCCTGGTTGGGGAGTGCAGGTGGGAATCGTAGAATCACTGTGTCCTGGTTGGGGAGTGCAGGTGGGGGAATCTGTATATCACTGGGTCCCCTGGTTGGGGGATGGCAGGTGGGAATCTGTAATATCACTGTGTCCCCTGGTTGGGGAGTGCAGGTGGGAATGTTATATCACTGTGTCCTCTGGTTGGGGGCGTGCAGGTGGAATTGTGTATCATTGTCCCTGGTGGGGAGTGAGGTGGGAATCTGTATTCCCTTCACTGTTCGTGTTGTAATCACTGGTCCATGGTGGTGGGGGGAGTGCAGGTGGTACAGCTGTATATCACTGTGTCCCCTGGTTGGGGAGTGGGAATCTGTAATCACGTGTCTGGTTGGGGAGTGCAGGTGGGAATCTGTATATCACTGTGTCCCTGGTTGGGGGAGTGCAGGTGGGAATTTGTTAATCACCGTGTCCTCTGGTTGGGGAGTGCAGGTGGGAACTGTTATATCACTGTGTCCTGGTTGGGGAGTGCAGGTGGGAATCGTTGATCATGTGTCCTGGTTGGGGAGTGCGGTGGGAATCTGTATATCACGTGTCATCTGGTTGGGGAGTGCAGGTGGGAATTGTATATCACTGTGTCCTGGTTGGGAGGCGGGCAGGTGGGAATCTGTATATCACTGTGTCCCCTGGTTGGGGAGTGCAGGTGGGAAATCTGTTATCAACGTGTCCCGTTGGGGGTGCAGGTGGGAATCTGTATATAACTGTGTCTCTGGTGTTGGGAGTGCATGGTGGGAATCTGATACACTGTGTCCTCTGGTTGGGGAGTGCAGGGGAATCTTGATATCATGTGTCCCTGTTGGGGAGTGCAGGTGGATCTGTATATCACTGTGTCCCCTGGTTGGGAGTGCAGGTGGGGAATAGTATTCACCGTGTCTCTGGTTGGGGGTGCAGGTGGGAATCTGTATACACTGTGTCCTGGTTGGGGAGTGCAGGTGGGAATGTATATCACGGTGTCCTGGTTGGGGAGTGCAGGTGGGATCTTAGATCACTGTGTCCCTGTTGGGAGCAGTGGGAATCTGTATATCACCGTGTCCTCTGGTTGGGGAGTGCAGGGTGGAATCTGGATATCACTGTGTCCCTGGTTGGGGAGTGCAGGTTGGAATCGTGTATCTCACTGTGTCCCTGGTTGGGGAGTGAGGGGAATCTTGTCGTCTGAGATCAGATGCATTGTAAGGAACCCCCAACCCTCTCTAATAGTGCGTCTGAGATAAGATGCATTATACATTCTTACGTATTTGGTACAATTTTGAAATTACCTGATAATTGCAGGGAACCCTTTAGGGATACCCGGGGAACCCAATGGTTCATAGGAACCCTTGTTGAAAACCACTGCTCTAGCAACTGACTATGGTAACCTTTTAGATTGCTTTGGGGAGACCTCAATTTTAACCTCCCGGACACTTAATATCTCAAACGCTTATATCTCATAATGGAGATTAAAAAAATAAAAACAGCAGTGGAAAGGGGGAGAAGAGATCTCTTAAAGTAAGAAAACATAGAATGCAAAAAACTCATGGTGATCAGTGCGGACTGCAGCTTAAATTGACTACATTTTTATTTGTTTGTTTTTCATCAGAAGATCAAAGTATGTAGATTAGATTTTTCCCGTATGCCTCAGTGGGAGATATAGAGAGTAGAAATATGGAACAAAGGAAGCATAGAGAAGGGGTTACTTAGTGCATATATTATAATGGGATGTGTCAAGCTATAGATGTACAGAAGAGGTTGCAGTGGAACACTCTTGCAAGATGATGTTTAAATAGATCTGTACATACCAGTGCTCCTTGTCTCCAGGGAGAACCTGCAGCTATCCCAGTAACGATGAAAGCGGCAATAACGGTGTCATTTGTTGTTTTTTTTTAATTACAGTGTTGAAGCGGGGGTTCTCCGGAGCTGAACTGTTAATTTTAGCTGCAGGGAGTCCCTGCTTCCAGAGATACCTCCGTAAGGGGTGCCAGGATCTGCAGCCAGGGAACTTGTGTGCCTCACGTAATGACAGCATTTAAATGTTCTGCGTCACGTGGGCCAATAGAAAGTTGGGATATCACACGGTGCAGCTTCCTATTGACTGGGATATTTAAACTGCTCAGGGATACCGGCATCTCCTAGGGAGGTAAATATCTCAGGAAGCAGGCGGTCCCCAGAGCTGAAATTAACACAGTTCAGCTCCGTAGACTCCCTGCTTTAAACCTGTAATAAAACATAACATAAAATATGAAACCCGTATTGCTGCTTGAAGCATAAGAAAGAAGAGAAGTGGGCACCACGGAATTCCAAATGATGCTGTTTTTGTGCAATATTGAAACCGCTGTTTTACCAGGAATAATATTTTCAGATTACTCAATTTAAATATGCAGTATGTATTGATCCGGTTTGATACATTTGGTGCCGAAGAGTAGCACCGTGATTAAGGGCGTGTAACCTGGCGGTCTGCGGCGTACTGTGGTTTGAATAATGGAACTTTAAGATCACGTTTGTTACATTGAATGCAGATGCTAAAGAACAGTAATGACCTGTTATACTGCATACGGTTACCAGATTTGCCTATATACTGCAGTGGCACCTGAACAGCATTTAGTGTAGGTTCCTGCTAAATGGAGTTTACCTTTATGGGGTTAGCAGGCTTGAATCAATTTTTGATCAGAAGATCCAACTAAATGACTCTTTTGTTATAAGACTTAGGATCAAAATGTCCGATTTCACTAATAAATGGCAAGCCAGTTTGTTTTTTGTATTTGTTTTCTATACATGTACCATATGTCCAGTTCCCTTTCCCTAGGTGCATACTTCATAAAGGCATTGAAAGTTATAGTGTTAATGACACATTCCATTACAGGGGCAGGTCTGAGCTCACCTAATTCTGTTTTGCTGGACAGCTATCCTGCTAGGTCGCTCTTGTGCAGCTGTACCACACTATTTTAAGTTCAGGGGACTTTAAACTAGTGAAGATGTCGGATTTAAAGCTCCTTTCTTGGGAAACAATATGGACTCCAAACCTTGTGGGATCCGACGGGCCAATAGGAAGTTGCAACGTCATCGCTTGCGGCTTCCTATTAGATGATACTGGCAGCCATATTGAATTCTCCATGAGAGAGCACTGGTACCTTCACTGGTAAGTATTTCGGGAACTGGGGGTTCGCTGGAAGTAGGGCGGTTTAACTCTGGAGCACCCACCGGTTACAATAATGTTAAAAAAAAAAGTTAAATGTTGACACGATTGCTCCTTTAATCCTCGGCAGTGAACGTGTCGGCAGCGTATTGCGGTTTGCCGTAGGGGGTAAATTGCTGAGTGTGAAGCTAAGCCTTTTCATGTGCTCTCTCTTCGCAGATGTTTGAACAAAATCTGCAGGTGGCTGCTCAGATTAGTGAAGATTTGAAAAAAAAAGTTCTGCAGTTGTGCCTCCAACAGATGAATGCATTTTTGAACAGGTACACAGAGACATATGGACACCCTAAAGCTCATGGTGCCAGACAGCCCTGTACTGCATTGGACTGCTCATAGCTTAAAGATCCTGTATTTCAGGTCATGCGCAAGGTGTGTAACCTTTTCTTAATTCATTGACCCCAATTATTATATTATACTAATCTGATAGGAGAAGACAACACAGAGCGCACCAGAGGTGAGTATAAAGGTATATTTTGACAAATAAAAGTAGTCAATGTAGACTTACAAATCAAATATCTGTAAATCAGTGGGTTGATGCTTGCTGGTGCGTATTGCCCATTCAAGCGCCGGCTGAGACGCTAGGAGTAGGATGTTCCGACTGCCTGTCCCGCGCGCTGGGATCAGCTCTTTGTCGGCAGTGACTCCTTACTTCTGGGTTCAGCCTGATGAAGTACTCTTACATGTGAAACGCGTAGTGGTCAAGGAATGTAGCTAATCAGTTCAGTATTTGCTGTGACAACTAAGTAGAGCATATCGCAGGCACGCGGACACGCTAGGCTTCTGCACATCTGAAACGCGAACCCGGAAGTAAGGAGTCACTGCCGGCAAAGAGCTGATCCCAGCGCGCGGGACAGGCAGTCGGTGGAACATCCTACTCCTAGCGTCTCAGCCGGCGATTGAACGGGCAATACACACCAGCAACCAGCAACCCACTGATTTACAGATATTTGATTTGTAAGACTACATTGACTACTTTTATTTGTCAAAATATACCTTTATACTCACCTCTGGTGCGGTCTGTGTTGTCTTCTCCTGTCTTGTCCACGCAGCCTGTCTTCGGTGGAGTTTGTGGGAGCTGGGAAGGCTCCCACTCACAGCAACTGCAAAGAGATGAAGCTCTCATCACCCATTGTACATCAATTGAAAGCACGAGCGCGGATGAAACCGCTTTTTAGTCTGATAGACAGTAATAATGGGCGTATTTAAGTAATCATCCCTGTAGAACAGGGGTATTACTGACCAATAATTTCCTGGCTGAGTTGAAGGTCTGAAGGAAACCCGAGGGTGGGTGTGTGCGGCTCGACTTGTTGAGTAGAGGGAAACCTACATCCCCACCACTCGAGGTTGGGCCCTTGGATTTCTCACCCCCTCTGGGGGAACAAGTCACTGCCCCAGACCCATCTTACAGCATCTCCCCATTCTCTCTCTCCCCCCCTTTTGAACCACAGAAGTCTGATACAGTAGATCCTCTCCTCCAACTTCATGTACTGCTGCTCTTTCAACCAGCGGCCCACCACAAACCATCCCGCACTCCTTCCCTCGCTCAACCATCAGCCTGTGGCAACAATTTGAGCCCACAGACAGCTCTATCTTCCCACTCAAAGCAAACAAAGTGAGTAATGAAATCTTGTTTTGTGATTGGTTAAAATTCGTGGTGTTAATCACGATTAACACTTGGATAATTAACCAATCAGAAGGTAGGATTGTATTCTTCACTTTGTTTCTAAACTCTAACAATAATATCAAATATTTGTTCAATCTGCAAGAATTAAACTACAAACAAAAATGCATTTGCTTTTGTAATTTTTTTCATAGTAACTATCATCCTGACTGCTGCACAGTCCATGAAATCCATGGTCCGTAATCCTTTTGCCAGGAGAGAATCCCCTGTACCACAATGGAAATATTTGGAATTGGGGGCCTACAGTAAAATCTGTAATATTTGTATTTTCCTGTCACAGGTACAAAGAGGAAGCACAGCTGTATAAAGAAGAACATTTAAAGAACCGCCAGCACCCTGCTTGCTATGTGCAGTATATGATCGCAATCATCAACAATTGTCAAACCTTTAAGTAAGGACGCTAGGTTAGGAAAATGCAGCTTGGCACAGAGAGCATGCCCGCTTAGAAGTGTAGTCTTGATCATCCACAGGCATTCAGCCGTTGAGGCCGTTTTCAGCCGAAAATGCAGCTTGACATGGGATGTTGGGCCAAAAGCAGGCTAAACGGCCACTTCGGAGAAAGGAGCATGTACTACCCCCTAACTCCTGTAGCACCATTTCTGCCATTTTTACTCTTTCATACTCTTTTTGAAGTTGGGTCTGGAAGTTAAACTCCGCACAGCAGCATAGTGAGTAGTACAATGGAGTATACCATTTTATAGCACTTTGTATAGGCGTTCATACCAAGCTGAAGAGGAAATGCTGCAGAGGAAGTTCACAATTGTAGCCACTTTGCAGAGTACAATTAGAAATACACAATCCTCAGTGAGCTTTAGAAAGCCCAGATACACAATATTATACATTAAATTGTGGCAACTGGAGTGTTTCTGGGAACGTGCCGTTAAGATTCACAACAGAAACAAAAAATCAATGCGCACCCAATATGACTAAAATGGCTTCATTTATGTATAGATCATTTTCTAAAAGTAAGTGTCCTGTACTACAACCTTGTGGTTAGAACAGATGACCCCTTTTAATGCCGGAGGCCTGTGGCACCAAAGTGCTACGTCGGTTCTGGCAAGCTGCGATGACATAAACTCTCATCGGTCATCAGGTGGCTGCGATATCACCGTGGTGACGAGCGCGTCCGAGGAGGAGGCCCGTCCTCTTCCGCTCAGATCGGGATCGCTGCTCCGGCGATTATCCTCAAGAAATGCGCAAAAACTTTATGATGTTCACTGACCTTAACAACGGCCACCAGCGTGCCGGCTCTTATGATGTTCAGTGCACGTCATTGGGGCGACCAAGAGGTTACGTCCACTACATAGATGCACGTGTCATGCAAGGGACTCTTTGGAGGTGTGTGTTCCCTCGCCTCGGCTTCAACTCGCCTCTGTTCAATCAGTAGGTGGCACAAAGGATAGCAGTAGTTGCTGAGAGATTTTCTTGCCACAGGAGAAAGGTGGAAATCTGTATAATGGTTTTTTACTATATCTCCTGGATAGCACATGTACTGTATGTTCTAATTTGTAACTTGGCCACTGCACACATCATGTATCCCTCGCTACTGACGGCAACGTTGTGGTGTTTGATGGTTTTTTTTTTAGGACTAGTGGAAGTAAATACAAAATACCACTTGTGGCGGATTTGCATGTCTCAGACAGGTCTGCAACCCTGTCTTTCCCCATTATCGCCTAGTAAACCGTGCTTCCACTGCAGCCAGGGATTCTGGGTAATGACATGCAAATCAGCACAGTGTGTCACTCTTTACTTCTTATCCATTTTACCATTGACTCCTATGAGCTTATGCCTGCGGCATTACACAGCTTTGCAGCACTGCCTGGGTTATAGAAGTGCAAATCCAGTAAACCTACTCACAGACAGCTGTTTTGACCTTTTTGGTCTCATCAGTGTGAGTTTGGTTGATGTCTGTGCAACGTGAATCTGGTGCGTGGGTATAACAAGACATTAAAAAACCAGTGGAAGGAATTCAGAAGACACAATGAGTATTGCAGGGGATGTGCATTGGGATTTATTTTTTCTGTTGCCATTTATTCAGACGGTCTTGACTATATTATTTGACATTACTCTGATGGATAAAAAGAGGGCATTTGTTAATACATTTTAAACATAAGTGCTGGATAAATTGGATTACGCCTTTCAGTCCAGGCAATTGATGTTGCGCATTAGTAGTCCGTAGTAGAGGCGTAGTAGTATAGTAGTAGTCCGGGTATAGTCCCGCCAAATTATGTATATATGGATCTGCCAGCCCCTGTGGGCTGTACAAGAATAACACAATTAAAAACCAAAACTTTGGCTGTCTCAAGCTTCTTTTTCTCATAGAGTGATATAATATATTAGTAAATATTATATATTCATCGGTAATGCTATATTTAAAATTGGATATATGTCATTGTATATGATGAAGCAGGGACACGGGGGGGGGGAGCCTCCTCGGAAACCTCAGATATTTATAATTGTTTGTGCCCGTTTTGGCTGTCGGACTACAAACGTCCCCGTTGGTTCACCAGTAGAAAGTCACAACGTCCTCTTCGGGTAGTGCAGCGGCTTTAATATTGGGCCGAGCCCTGACCCTACAGCGATTTGGGATCCGTCGGGCACATATCCTGCCATATAGCGGTTACGGCGGGGTGCCGGATATTGGGGCACCACAGAGCAAACAATATAAGACAGAAAGATGAGCAGTGCGGCGACAACCATTGCCTGGTTGTGTAAGTATTTCCGTTGTTGTTTGCCAGGGAATCATTTGTCAGTCTGAAAAGGAAATACTTGCCAAATGAAGAGGATGGGATGGCGAGCAGCTCTTCCGCTGTGGACTCCACGTTGGACGTCATCGCCAAAGACGGATGTAATCGCCTGCTAGATGAAGTCTTCATGGACTTAGAGGTGAGAACATTCTGCCATGTTTTCCAACCTGTTTTATTATCTGTATATCACACCAACTAGCAATGCAGGGATTTGCAGTGTAGACATGCATACAGCATACAACACGTGGTCTTAAAGGCGTAGTTCCTTCTAGGACCAAGGTGTATGTATAGCAGTGACATATGGATGATTCACACCTTTTTTTTGCCAAACATCTGATACCAATGGTATTAAGGGTAAATATGTTTATTATACAGGCATACCTCGGTTTAAGGACACTCACTTTAAGTACACTCGCGAGTAAGGACATATCGCCCAATAGGCAAACGCCAGCTCGCGCATGCGCCCGTCAGCACGTCCTGAACAGCAATACCGGCTCCCTACCTGTACCGAAGCTGTGCGCAAGCGGGGAGACTATAGAGCCTGTTACACATGCGTTACAAACACTGTCTTAAGGATAAGAGAGGGTGAAATAAGGGGTTTTGCCTGTGCAAAGTATAGCTGGACAGACAGTGATATCAGAGAAAATGATGCAACAGAAAATAAAACCTCTTTCTTACTATATTTACAAACAAACTAACTGTACAATGTGTGAAACACACACGCACAGCTCGAAAGATAAGCTCACTCAGGGCCGGCAAAACGTTTGGTGTTGCGAGTAGATAAGTGGTGAAGAATTGGAACATATAGTAGGACAGCATTGCTGTCAGAGCTAGCAGTCGCCGTACTATTAGAATTTGTGCCTCACCATACCTCGTGTAACACCACGCAAGGTATTGTGGGTTGCAAGTTCAGGAAGCAGAGCAGCGATTGACCGCTCTGCTGCCAATGTAGTTCCCCTGCACCGGCAGTCTCCAGTGTTATGCTTGACGTCTTTAGTTGACTGGTTAAGGTTTGTTTTCTGAGCCCTGGACATATATACATACATATGCATGTGTATACACACACACTTTGATAAACCTGTAATGTCTGGTGATGCAGGAAGTTTTTCTTATGGTGATACAAAAAAAAGATGAAAGGACTTCGGCCTTAATACATCACAAATGATTAATTTCCGGTGATTAAATCTTTATTTAAATGGGACATGGAATATGACCCTTGCTACCACTGTAGTGCTCACTAGAATTGGCCCACAGCTGTTTGCTTGTCTAATTGTTTCATTGCTTCTCAGCAACATCTCAATGACCTGATGACAAGGAAATGGCTGGGAGGATCGAACTCTGTGGATACCATATGTGTCACTATAGAGGACTATTTCAACGACTTTGCAAGAATTAAAACACACTACAAACAGGTACTGATGGTAAAACTTTATACCACGCAGGTTTGTGAAATGTCTTGCCTGTGCCGACTGTGTTCTCCTAATTCTTTACAATGGGCAAGCGTTTACATCTCATTCACAACTAAAGATGCTGTTTACTTGTGGGTTGGATAAGAATTTTAGGGCAGCAGATCTAGCACCCTGATTAGTCAAATGTCAGTTGGAGGAGAGTGCCTGTTGCATGGGAGACTTTCAGTGGGGACTGTACGGTCAGGGAGCCCAAGGTAGGACCTTGTTAATCTGCGCATTACGGTTGATGTGAAAAGGCCAAACAAAGATCTGCAGCTCAGTTGACCAAGTCATCAGATGTGAATTCTTCTCAGGAAATGATGGGATAGGCCATGTTTTGCCATTTTCACCACAAATGATCATATAATTCAATCATTTTAAAATACATGAGGTATATCTTTTTTTTTCTGGTAAATATTTGAGAATTTTTTTAAAATTTATTTATTATATCTTTTATTGTATGTTTGTAAATCAACTACCGAGACCTTTGCATAACTAATATATAATACTATATTCTTATATATTAATATATAGTATATGCGTTTCTTTTTCTTTACAGTTCACCTTTACTATAATTTTGTTCATTCAGATCACACACATTGCTATGAATTTATTTCTGTATTTTTCTAATACTGGCAAATACTTGAAATGTATACGTTAATATTTGTCTGGTCCTGTATATGGCTTGACTACCATATCTTTGAAAATACTGCTGCTCGTTTGCTTATTTTGTGTATAATTTTACCTTTAAATGAAGAAGTATGTATTGCTAGTAACGTACCTTACCTGACCAAAACAACTGTTAAGTGTTAGATAACATAGTATATTTTAAGTAGGTCTGCGACGTTAGTAACAGAAGACAAGAAGCCTCAATGCTACATACAATCTGACAAATTATACAGTTAAATACTTAACGGGTTTTCTTTTCATAAGTGGGGGTCATTTAGTTACATTCTTTGGCCAATGCATTTTAAGCTGGCAAACCACACAAAGTATCCCCTCTTTTGCAAGTCCTAACACCGCTGTACCTGCAGAAAGGTCTCATAACCCCTCTAATGGAGGGAGCACTGTCTTAATAGACAGGTCATTCACAGGTGCATAATAAGACCTGCCATTTAAAAGTGGGATAAGTGATCTTGAAACCAGGGAGGAGGCGTCAGAAACCTCCAAACAATTGTTTACCAATAGATATGTACAGATACAACCCCTACAAACTCAGAACCCAAACCCACCACACCATATATATTTGTGTCAAAAGGAGTGTTACTGGGATCGTGACCTCATGTATACAACAAAAGACATAAAGCCCCAATGCTACATCCAACATGTCAAATGATATACTTTTGTTACATACTTATCTTAACAGTATGGTTTTATTTTCCCCAGAAAATGACCGTAAAGGCCCACAGGAAAGTGGTGACCGAGTACATTAAAGCGATCATGCAGAAGCGCATTGCATTCAGAAATGCAGAAGAGCGGAAGGAGGGAGCTGAACGGATGATCAAGGAAGCAGATCAGTTCAGGTTCCTGTTTAAGCGCCTTACTTCTGTAAGTGCTTGGCCCTCTGAGACGTAAAGTTACTACAGTATAAATATGGTTGGGAAAATGTTTCATACATTTATACTAGGTAATTGTGCAAAATTCACTTTTCACTGTGCGGGACAAAATCCCCCAGGTCTGAGGTGGTGTAAGCATCCTTACAGTATGTAGAAATATATGTAAAAATATAGCACCATATGGCAGAAACGTGAACAACAAGCTTGGTGCGTTTGATGCCACCTGGAGCGGAAAATGGTTCAGTGTATATGTATGTGTTTGAATTATGAAGACTGAGATGGAGTATAATGAAAGGGAGGGGGGGAACACAAATAAATACATAAGGAAACAATCATGGCCAAGAGTTATTGGTCAGCAGAAACCTGAAATTACAGTGTTGGACTTCAAGGATTCAAAGGTGGTAGAGGGGGTCTGTGGCTATTGAGTTATGCTATGGGATCCTAGACCAGAGGTGGCCAAGTCCAGTTCAAGTTCTCAAGGGCCACCAACAAGTCAGGTTTTAAGTTTATTTCTGCTTCAGCACAGATGGCTCAATCAGTGGAGCCACTGATTGAGCCACATGTGCTAAAGCAGGGATAACCCTAATACCTGACCTGTTGGTGGTGGATCTTGAGGAAGGCAGTTGGCCAACCATGTCTTACTGTAGACCATTTTTCATATTTAAATATTAGTGCTGGTGAAGTTCAACTGTATTATTTGTGGCACTTCAGAGGAAGGACAGAATGTGGGAAGTAATTACTAATGGAATTAAAAAAAGAAAATATACTAGAAATCTTTATACTGTTACTAAGTGAATATTCTGCTTTGCATCCTTTGCCTGATCAATACCTAATGTAAGGGTTCTTTAAACTGAATCTGTTCTTCTGGGGCAGGGGGGAAGAACTAGGACAACATAGGAAATGAAAGCACTGTTAGAATATTCAGCTCGTTGTGAACCATGTCGGCTAATATTTGATCTGTCACGTGAAAATATACATGAACAATTCCACAGATTTAACATGGGAATAAAACAGATAGGAGTCATTGGAAACGTTGATGTAAGGGGGAATTACCACTTTTAAAATCGAGCAGTGGTTTCTGGTGCTTGCAAATTTCTAGTCACTGTATAATGGGTACTGATCTCCGTTACTTTTTGCACTGTCATAATGAAAGTTGATGAATTTATTTGATTCCAGCGCTTATCCGTTTCTGTTTTAGGGGCATAGATCTTCTATAAAAAATATATAGAGATAGTTAGACACTATCTGAGGTGCACAGTCTTAATATTTGTCAGGGTAAAAATATTTTGAACTTGGGCCCATAACCATTACTTTTAAGACATTTAGAATCAATGATGAGTTTCTTATTTATTGAGAGGGAGCAGCTCAGTGAGTAAAGATACTGACTGGCACTGAGTCGGGGGAACCTGGTTCAATTCCCAGTGTCGGCTCCTTGTGACCTTGGGCAAGTCACTTTATCTCCCTGTGCCTCAGGCACCAAAACATAGATTGTAAGCTCTATGAGGCAGGGACGTGTGCCTGCAAAATGTCTCTGTAAAGGGCTACGTAAAACTAGCAGCGCTATACAAGAACATGCTATTATTATTATTTATATGCTTACTTTCCTCCTCTGTATTAATTTTGTATCTTTCTATCCTTTGTAGGGATTCAGTGAAGAGACAGATGGGCTCTGTGACACTATTGTAGACATTGCAGAGGTTATAAAGCTCACAGACCCGTCACTCCTTTATCTAGAGGTCTCCACCCTGGTCACTCGATATCCAGATCTCAGGTAATGCTTTCCTATACATTTGACAAAAATGACCACAGAATCACCACTACAGAAGAACATTTGAGAGACTTCCTTGAGTTTCCAAAATATTCATAGGGCCTGGGTGCAGGAAAAAAACATTTCTGATCCTCCTAGATGATGTTTGATGAAGGATCCATGGTGACTTTCTAAAGGTTGCCTTTTATCTGACTTTCCACGGTAGAAGGAATTGTACATTGTTACAGTATGGTGCTGCCTTTGAATCCTTCCATCAGCTCAGCTGAGAGGACATGGTAAAAAAACGTATTAAATTAGAAGTTAGGACTAGTCTGATCTGGGGTTACCATGTCGTGGCGGGCAAGGGCATCATACTTTGGCCAAAATATGTAACTAAAACTGCGTGTTCTGGGTAAGCTTATCAGAACACATGGAACTGGAGATAGATCTATCTGTAACGCTTGCGCTACCCACCAGTAAGACAGGGCCCCTGTACTCAGGTGGGGAAGTATAGAACCACGCACCCACGGAAACGTGCCTGACAGGCGGATTGTCAACGTAGCCTGGTCTGGGTTGGAGAGAGTGGGTTAGTCCAGATATTTGCCAAGGTCTTGGGATGGAGAGGTCAGAATAGTGAAAGTCCGTTAAGCCGTGGTCTGGGGTTGGAGAGGTCAGAATCGTAGAAGTCCCTTTAGCCGTGGTCTGGGTTGGAGAGGTACACATAGTCGAGGGTAAGCCGGGGTCGATATCCAGAGGGGTTTAGTAGTCAAGCCGGGTCGATACACGTAGATTCCAAAAACTGCAAGAGAGAGCGAGACAAGAGCAACGCACAACAGACACAGGAGCACAAGGCTACAACTAGTTATGCTCAGCAAAGACGCTGAGCATGAGCAGGGTATAAGTACTGGCGTGAGCCAATATAACAGGAGGCGGAGCGGAGGTGCGGCCCCAACGGGAGTCGCGATAGGCTGCAGGAGACAAGTGGCATCCGATTAGTTGCTTCGCAGCTGGGGAGCGATATGCACTGCGCGCGAGAGAAGAGCAACGCATCCGAGGGGGGCGGAGATAAGCTCCATGGCAGCATTATAAAAGCTGCACGTGTGCGCGCACTGAGTAAGGCCTCGGGCATGGTGCCTCGGGCCGTGCTGATCAGCGCTCCTGCTCTGCCTCGCCTGCTCAAACTGGAGCTTTTTTGTGTCCTGGCAGGCGAGGCTGTGAGCGCGCTTTGGGGGCGGTGCATAGGCAGGGCGGAGGCGTGACGGGAGGCGGATCGGAGGCGGGCTAGTCCCTCGCTCCCATTGGATGTTAGCGGTCACGTGACCGCTCCTCCACTTCCATGAGCGGCAAATTTTAAATTTGCCTGTCTCTCCAAAATACGTGAGCCTCTGCTCGCATGCGGAAGCGGCGCTAAAGCCGCGCTGATAACAGATGCAGGGGTTAAGTGCATCTGCTCAGCAAGGCTCACCGTACTCTGTCCCAGGCCTAAGCAGAGATGGGGTGCGCACACGCGCTGGTGCCAGAGCGGAGGCCTGTGCGGAGATAGGTAAGGAGGGAACACGTCGCAAAGGACGTGTTCCCCCGATTCCTTACACTATCTATCTATCTGGTGACCGAGACGTTGTGCTATCGAGTGTTTTAAACTGGACTGGTTACAAGGATCCTACTATTATACACACTGAAAGAATCCTTTATAAAAATTAACTTGTAATAATATACAATATATAAAAAATAGAAAGGAAAAAAAAAAATCTAACGTTTAAACCTAGTAACTTTCTAAACTAGCACAGTAGCTAGAGAAGGCAACCTCGTGAGAGGAATCAGTGGAGCACTGCAGGGTAGGGCGCAGGTAGAATGCAGATAGAAACGGCACACCATGAATAAAAATCTAATTTAATAAGTGACTGGAGACATAACAAAAAGGAAGAGAATAGTGCACTCTGACGCGTTTCGGGCCTTGACCCTTTGTCAAAGAGCACTGTAACTCTTCCTCATGCCCCTCAGTTATCTAGGCAGTATACATTGTATATAAACACACACACAAACAGGATTTATGTAGGTTTATTTAGTTTAGTTTAGTTTATTTAGCACTAATTCTCTCATTATTGTGAGAGTCTTGGGTTCAATATTTCACACTACATAGTGTAAACCAAGCACTTCTTTTGAAGCACCAGCACTTATGCCTGGATACAGTAATTATCATATGCAGACATCTGCATGCTTGTACGCATCTGTTAGGTTAGGTTCACAGTTTCGTATTAGCAGGGACAATATTATTATACATTGACCTGCAGTTCTACAATAATCACTGTTGCGAGTTTTAGTTTTAATCTACTTTTTTGTTTTCCTTTTGTTCAATAATAAATAAAATATTATTTCAAATCAGTGGAGGTGGTACACACCACCTCTTTCCAGTATGTATAATTTACACATATAAGGTGGTGGGCATATCCAAACAGGGACTCTGTTTTCTCATAGTTTCCTAAGTACTATTATCCCTGAGTGCAGCCCCAGTATTCAGCTGATGCAGAATCCAATCCCCTGTATATATCAACTCCTCAATCATGCCTAGTTTATTGCATTGTTGAGTAATGGATGCATGCTATAACAGTTTTGCTAGAACCTGCAATGCTAATGTAAGCAACAGTTTTATGTTTGTGTATATGTATGTATATACAGTGTATGTGTGTATATATATATATATATATATATATATATATATATATATATATATATATATATATATTAATTGAAAGATTCAACAGCGCCTGGGTGTGTACTAGCCCCACAGTAGACTCCTGACAACAAACAGACCGCAACAAATGTTAGCACAGATGACCCGTATAAAACAATTGTAAAGATGTATTATTATAAAATATATATAGGAACTTAGATGGTGGTCATAAGTATTGATGGTGAGTGTGTGTAAAATATAAAAAATATAAAAAGTGTATATGTATAATTGTTGTGTGTTAAAAAATATATTGAATAAAAAATGATGAATGATGAACTATTATTGCAAAAAACACTGAAAAATATGATTATCAAAATATAAAATGATTAGGTGAAATGTTTTAACCAAAAAATGAAAATGTTATAAAAATCAAAAATCAAAAAACCGTGTACAAAATAAACGAAAAAAATATATGTGCTTTCCACAAAAAAAGTTGATGATTTTGTATGGAGATTACAACGTCCGGGCTGCTTCTTCTTTGGGGTCAGCAACCTCCCAGCAAATTCTATTGGAGAATCAAGAGAAAAAGCGCCCGATCCATGTGTAAAATCTGGTAACAAAATTTTAATAAAAAATCACAAGACAAATGCACACTCACAATTTGTCAATGCAAAATAAGCATTGTATGGGTAAACCCATGCGCCAACAAGTAGCTGCTCGCCGAATGTCTACTTCAGTACATCAGACCTCACTGCTACCGGTGCATCACAGTCAGATGTCCCTGATGAAATCCGTCAATCGGAAGAGACGCGTAGGGCACGTTGTTTCAAGGAGCTACGTTTGGTGGAATAGCTTGTGCGTCTGCTGCCAGGAGAGGGAGGACGTTCCCTGAGCCACACACAGCATCTATGCTGAACACAGACTATACCTGAATTTCGGAGGCATCTGACTGTGTGATGCACGGTGCAGTGAGGTCTGAGTACTGAAGTGACATTCGGCGAGCAGCTACTTGTTGGCGCATGGGTTTACCATACAATGCTTATTTTGCATTGAAAATTGTGGTGTGCATTTGTCTTGTGATTTTTTATTAAAATTTTGTTACCCGATTTACACATGGATCGGGCGCTTTCTGTTTCCCAAAATATATTATATAATATATATATATATATATAATATATTATATTAAAATATATAGATAATATATATATAATATATATATATTATTTCTATGTTCTCATTTAAACAAATTAGCTTGAACTTTGAACTAATTTCACCTCCAAACACCTTTCAAAATACTTCTGGAACAGAATATACAAGAGGCTTGACTTGTTTCTTTTCTAAGTTAAGACACAGTCAATAGTCTATTCCTACAATTGGTGGGAGGCACAGTATGCAGCAGTCTGCTTATTTCCTTTTATAATTTAAACGTTAAAAATGATCAAATGAAAAATCAAATAATGAACGTGTGTGTGTGTGTTGTGTGTGTGTGTGGTGTGTGTGTTGTGTGTGTGGGTGGTGTGTGTTGTGATAATGATCAAATAAGACTGGTAATTTGTTATTTAACAATCCCCAAAAATATCAGCATGAAGTCACATCGCTGGACCAGAAGAGTTTTGACAACATACATTTTTTGGGTACACGTATTTGTGAAAATCTGTGAAAAAAATTGAAAAGAAACAAATCAGAGCTTCAAAAAGATGAGCAGCTATTGCGTGTGTAGTACAGCATAAAAAAAGAAAGATAATGGTGTGTTGTGCTGTGTTTTTTTAATGATCTTTTTCATATAGAAAGAGAAAGAGTAATCCTGCTTCTCAAATGTACAAGTATGGAGTCCTATTTTTAGTAGCTGAGGAGATGCTGGCTAGGATCTATGTAATAGAATTATCGAAAAGAACTAGAAGATCTCTTTGCATTCTTTTAGGTACCTCAAGACTATAATTAAACGTAATCTTTTAATAAAGCAAAGTAAAATAAAGGCACATACACATCATTGTTTCTTGGAGATGAGGAGGAGCGCAGGCAGGTGTAGCAAAATATGCAAAAAAGAATAACATATATAGTGCAGATGGTAAACACTGTGCAGATAGATGTAATCTATAGAATTGAACTCACATAGATCACGAAAATATCACGTGTCAGAGATCCTTCTCTCCTGATGGAGCCCTTTGATGGTAACAAGGAAACTCATCAGGCACGGATATGTATGGATAAGAAGAAAAGCCACAATAGTGCATACTTCCCAATTGTTAATCAGACAATTAACACGAGTATATTACACTCACATTCGCCATGTACAAATCAGGTGGAGGAGAGAAACGTAGTCGTTGTATGGGGTGCGGTATAGGCAGCTTCACAGCGTTCAGGGTTCTCTTCCGCGTAGTCACAGCCGTCGGGTCACTTCGCTGTGCGTCACGGCTGAGGGCGGAAGTTCCCAATGGAAGAGAACTTAGCCCGAATTTCCAGTCCTTCAAGAGTGTTCCCTCACTGCAAACTCTAAGCGTTCGCCAGATGCTTCGTCAGGAGTTATCTTAACTCCTGACGAAGCATCTGGCGAAACGCGGATAGAGTTGCAGTGAGGGAACAAGCTCTGAAGGACTGGCAGAATTCGGGCTAAGGTCTCTTCCATTGGGAACTTCCGCCCTCAGCCGTGACGCGACAGCGGAAGTGACGCGACGGCTGTGACATACGCGGAAGAGAACCCTGAACGCTGTGAAGCTGCCTATACCTGCACCACCATACAACGAGCTACGGTTCTCTCCTCCACCTGATTTGTACATGGCGAATGTGAGTGTAATATACTCGTGTTAATTGTCTGATTAATACAATATTGGAATAGTATGCACTATTGTGGCTTTTCTTCTTATCCATACATATCCGTGCCTTGAGGGATTTCCTTGTTACCATTCAAAGGGCTCCAGTCAGAGAGAGAAGGATCTCTGACACGTGATATTTTCTGTGATCTATGTGAGTTCAATTCTATAGATTACATCTATCTGCACAGTGTTTACCATCTGCACTATATATGTTATTCTTTTTTGCATATTTTGCTACACCTGCCTGCGCTCCTCCTCATCTCCAAGAAACAATCTACCCTTCTGGGACCCGGAACTGTCCCATCAGAGGAAGTTGAGCTGCTCTTTACACTTATATTTTTTCACTATTGGTGTTATATTGTGTGTATATCAGTTGTATTCTTAACAACATTATTGGTTCACCTGGGAGCGCCCAATCCACTCCCCCACCCCTTCCCTTCCCCTTCCCTCACATTCCCCTTTTTTTACATACACATCATGTATAAATCTATCATGATAAACTAATCTCATGATACTTATGGCACTATATATATTGTCTCCGATTGTCTACTAGTTATATTCCATTATTATATAAAGCAGTTATTGTCTGCCACCATCATGAAAGACTTGATTATATATATGTATGTGTGTTTGTGTGTGTGTGTTTGTGTGTGTGTGTTTGTGTGTGTGTATATATCTCTAATATATAATATAATATTCTATATCTATTATCTCATCTCCTCTACTTAAATTCCTCACTGAATAAATGGTGACAAGTTAGCACTATATACTAGTGATACAAATCATTTTGAAATACCCGTTTGGGTGTTTCCCCTTTTTAAAAAAAAAAAATGAATTTGGATACTATCTAAAAGGGAGCAGGGATATGATTATATACCAGGTGTGTCTTTTAATACAAGATGTGTTTGTGTGTGTGTGTGTGTGTTATACATTCCAACTCTATGGCATATTTGGCATATTATGGCTATGATATATGAGTAGCTGGGAAGGGGGAAGGGGGAGGAGGGATGCTTCACTCTTAACTATGAAATGCAGTGTAAACATTTATAGAATTGAATTGAGGTGCTACCTAATGATCAAAATGCAATTAGCTAGGGAATAGGTGGGGAGAGAGGACAGGAATCCTCTTTGTTGGTGCACACTGTAATAAGTAAGGAAGGTGGCCATATGGGCCAACAACATCACATTAGAAGAAAACCATATTGGTGGTCTATAGAGGCAGATAACAAGTATGTCTAGAGTTAAAGCCTAACCAGTAGCAAAATGTGGCTAAGGCTGCGGTCCCAGTACAGCCTGTGCGCACGGCGTGCACTGTGTGTAAGCACCGCCCCTCAATGGGGCTGGGCCCAGTACGCACCGTCACGCAGAAGGTGCAGCCGCGCAGTGCGGCAGGGTTTTTCACAACTCAATAAAATTGAGTTTACTCCTAGCGACGTAGGCGTGGCCACGCCCCCACCGGCGGTTCACCCAATGAGGGCGAACCAGCCGCGTGACGTAATGGCCACGCCCCCGCAAATCCCCGACCATGCCCCCTCCCGTCGCAAGATTCTCCCCTCCTCACAGACCGCAGATCGCGGTTAGCGTTGTGACACGTGCCGCCCCCCCCGCCGGGCGCACGTGTCACAGACATTACTGGGACCGCGGCCTAATAAGGGCTAATGCCAAATTGTGAGACCTAATAATGAAATGGTAGCAGGCACGTGAAATTATAAAGTGCTGCTAGTTATTTATAGCTAGTTGTCACTTGCTATAAAACAAATTTAATGACCCAAAGGGTAAAACTATTAATGTGAACTTCCCCAAAGAAGCCACTAGGTGGTGTAACACACGTGTTGGGTTATTCAGTAGTCAGACGTGACTACTGACGGTCACATTTGTGAGAGGTTGGAGATCTCAGGTGGGATTCTCTCCCTGAACTCCTTGGGAAACACCTGACGTAGCGATCTTGTTCTAGGAACAGATTGAATGTTATCAGGCTCCCTGTACTTCACTGAGGCTGTATTTATTTCTGCATTGGTTGAGTGGCATATTTTACCAAGTGACTAAGGCTGCACCAGAAACATTGATGTGGTTTTGAGTATTCCACTAACATAATCAGGAGGTGTTCTTACCAAGCTACTCTATTGCCTATTAATTTCCTGGGCATTTTTTGGTTAACCATCTCACCACTGACATCAGTGGACACTTTTGCATCAAGGTATTACACTATATGTTACAAACAGACTTTTTGCCGATTAGCTATACCACTGGTACAATGATACTGTATAAGTATCTTAAAGATGAGTCTTAACTCAGTTACTTTATTGCCTTCATCACTTTGAGCAGATTCTGCCTCCTATCCTGACACAATCAGACACTGCTGGAATCAATTACACAGGCAGTGTGGGCTGAATATAGGCTTTTTTTTGCAGTTGATCCCTCATTTACACCCTCATGGTTACTATTGGCAATCATTTCCAATTACACCTACTAGGTTGCTAGAAGCAATTAATTCAGATTGCCTAAATGCACACCATTGGCAGTTTATACACCTTATACTGTATGCCCCCCTTTGTTTTAACCATGTCTGCTCACTGCAGCAGCTTTTATTATTTAGTTCACGTTAATTGTTTTACCCTGTGAGTCATTAAAATTGGTTTTATAGCTAGTTATTTGTAGCACTTTATAATTCAAAGTGCCTGCTACCATTTCATTATCAGGTCTCACAATTTGGCATTAGCTCTTATTAGCCAAATGTTGCTACAGGTTAGGCTTTAACTCTAAACATAATTATTATCTGCCTCTATAGACCACCAATATGTTTCTTTTCTAATTTTGTGATATTGGCATATATAACCACCTTCCTTACTTTTTAGAGTGTGCATCAACAAAGAGGAGGATCCCTGTGCTCTCTCTCTCCACCTATCGCCTAGCTAATAATATATAAATATATATATATATATAGCAAACACTTCATCAACCTCCACACCACTGGTTGCTCCTTAAAAAAACAGTCTGTATATACACCTTTATGGGACGAGCCTTTATATTATCCCTGTTCATGCCAGTATATCGAAGCCAGCAATACTATATATGTGTACTGGCCTCATAAGATACTAATGATATACCTATTGGTCCAAGTTATGGCCCCACTGATTTATTTTAATTCGTTCTAGCGACGATGTGTATGTGCCTTTTTTTTTTACTTTGCATTATTAAAAGATTACGTTATATTATAGTCTTGAGGTGTCTAAAAGAATGCAAAGGGATCTTCTAGTTGTTTTCTATAATCCTTTTCATATAGTCAATAATCAAATAGGGAAGACTTAGTCGCTGATGCTACTGTAGCAATATATCACTTTATTTCATACGTTTTTGTGTCAAGATTTTGCGTCCCACCCCGACCTTTCTCACACTCGTTTTTCCTTGTGTCTCTGCAGAGATGACCACATAGCGGCGCTTCTTGCTGTGAGAGGGGACGCCAGCAGGGAGATGAAGCAAACGATCATAGAAACTGTGGAGCAAAGCCAGAGGCAGCAAAGTCCAAACTACACGCCAATATTCAAAGACATAGTCCCAAGTGCTGCGACTCTAAGTGTGCCAAAACTTCTCAAGTAATGCTGTATACTGTATGACCTTGTATTCACATTGACATCATACTTCATTCTTTCCTTCAGGAGCGGTGATTAGGGTACGCTTTTGTTTAGCTTTTTAGCCCGTAATGACAGCAAGTGCAGATTTAACTGCACAATACCTTTTTGCTTTTTGATGTATTAAAAATGGTGAAGGTGCCTTTAGATCTGTAAGAAATCTTCCTGATTGACCCCATATCATGTGGGTCGTTTTGCATTCATTGGCATTTAATCCTTCCTTTGGCTGACCTTTTGGTCACCGCCTTCACCTGGGCAGTAAATGGGGCATGACATTATAGCCACATGGTCATATTGATGAAACACCATTTGTACTTTACAGTCATAATGAAGGTCCTCATGGAAAAAACAGGTGTTTTATTAACACAACACCCTTTTCATTTGTCATTGATTCTCTTAACATAAAAAAAATGCCTGAGTTACACATGGGATAATTTCCCCATATGCAGCCGGTTCCTAATATGTAATGGGGCCAGTTGGTATGTGGGATTATAGGATTCACTTGATACATTTTGCTCTCTCAAAAATACATACTAAACTTTTGAATTATTAAACTTTGAGGGGCTGGGGGGACGACTCAAATCATAGCACACCTAAAATAAACCATTAAGAACTGGATCATTACATTATAGAAATGGTTTTGCTATATTCATGCTCTCTGTAAAGGCATTTAAAACCGTTTTAAGCTGTTGCAAAGGCAACAGACATTAACGCTACTGGGAGAGCAGTTTAAAATAAACACACCATTTTTTATTAGACACTTGTTGGGAGAGTTGGGGAACATTTCTAGAGCAGAAACACTTAAGCAAAATGGCTGAATGAAGCTCAGTGTGACTGACTGATAGCCTCTGCTTTTGTCCTCCACTCTCACTTGTTTCAGATACTATGTAAAAATAGAAATAGGGCAGAGCACTGCCACAAATCTGGAGGAGGTTCACATTAGAAAAATAAGAAGCTTTATTGGATCATTAGAGACCCCTGATTCAAAAAACCGCACCTACGCGTTTCGGGACGTGCACCCTTTATCAAAGTGTATGGTGTTACACGTTGAAGAAGAGTGAACAGCCCGAAACGCGTAGGTGCTTTTTTTTGTATCAGGGGTCTCTAATGATTCAATACAGGCATACCCCGGTTTAAGGACACTCACTTTAAGTACACTCGCGAGTAAGTACATATCGCCCAATAGGCAAACGGCAGCTCACGCATGCGCCTGTCAGCACGTCCTGAACAGGAATATCGGCTCCCTACCTGCACCGAAGCTGTGT
The DNA here is from genome assembly GCA_036426205.1 of Ascaphus truei. Lineage (NCBI taxonomy): Eukaryota > Metazoa > Chordata > Amphibia > Anura > Ascaphidae > Ascaphus > Ascaphus truei. The sequence goes on from WSYH01000223.1 coordinate 152,095, forward strand.
GCAAGTGGGGAGACTATTATAGAGCCTGTTACAAATGCGTTATTTACATCAGTTATGCACGTATATGACGATTGCAGTACAGTACATGCATCGATAAGTGGGGAAAAAGGTAGTGCTTCACTTTAAGTACATTTTCGCTTTACATACATGCTCTGGTCCCATTGTGTACGTTAATGTGGGGTATGCCTGTAAAGCTTATTTTTCTAATGTGATCCTCCTCCAGATTTATTTGTGGCAGTGCTCTGCCGTTTCTATTTTTGCCTGTCCATCCGCTCTGGCAGATTCTGCACGACGTCTGATCTTTCCTATGGACTCCTATGATGGACAGGATACATGGATACCCACTGAGTGAGCTGTTTCAGCCGTTTCCACATTTAGGACTTATTATTCAGTTTGGGGGCAATATTGCAATGTTATCTCTTGTGCTTATGCCATTGGCGGCACTAGGTACTAGTTCCCCACTCCCTAGCTATGGGATGCTGTTATTTTCAAGAATTTATATGGAGTCCTATTGAGGAGTTTTTATGTCATCATATGGACACAATTAATCTCTGAAGCACCGATTCTCTCTTTAGATATTATGTGCCTGTTTGGGCCTTTTTCGGCCCCAAAATCCCCATTGTAGTAAAATATTGCATTCTGCAGGGCTTGTACTGCTGCGAAATGAGTCTCTACATGTAGAACTAGATTTTTTAAGTAGAAATAGTAGTGCAAAACCATTTTGTGCAACGAGAATGAAACCGCTAATTCCATTCGCTTTAATTTAAAGAGTAAATGAAGCACTTGTGAATAAAACAGCAATTTCTGACCGGAAAAAATAATAATCCATGCATGAGGTTTCGGGGCTGCATCTGATCACATCTAGTTTCCTCCAGTTCTTTCTTGAGATACAAGTGAAAAGAAGCATTGTTGTGACAGAAACATTGATTTCATGTTCTGTCTGTACCTACTGTAATAACCAAAAGTTTTGTTATTCCACACTGCGGAAATGTTTAAAAGCAGCTAGCGGGTATTAGGACTTGCTAGTGAGTGTAGTTATAAATATTGGCGGGATCCAAATGTCCTGTCAGTCTCTGGCCTGGATTTATCAAACTACAATATGGGATATCACACTGATTCAGTGGTAACTGCTATTCAAGTCAGTGGCCAGATGGGGGTTGGGATACGCTATATTGTGGCTTGGTGATGCCTGTCCTCTTGTTTTAGAGGCACTGGCAAATATTGAAGTGGTTTTACAGGCAATTCCTCTTCCAAAAATATAGGCACAGAAAAGCAAAGCAGTCATAAAAATATTCAGCCTCCATCTTATATTTTCCTTACTTGTCCTTAGTGTGCATTTCGTCACAAGGATTAAGGACTAATGTTTTCTTCAGATACATTTATTCTGTCCCCACAAATTCAACAATGTAGATGCAGATATAATATAAATGTCACAAATCACACCTTCAAACAGAAGGATTTTCAGATTTTCTGATGGGTGGTAGTTTGAAAATAGTTCACTCTTATTATAGCTTTACATTGTAGCATGGAGTTTTCTAAGCCCGCGTCCATAGTATGAGCGACGGCGCAAGCTCCGAAAACAAAAGGCCGTAAGGCAATGCGCACGGCCATAGAGCATGCCCTTAGTCATGCAATTCTAAAGGCCACGGATCGCTTCTAGTACAGACGCACATGATGTAATGTGCTCTGTCGCATATCCGAGGCCCAAGGTGGATCAAAATGGATATGCCAGGGGTGCGCAAACTGGGGGGTGCTAGATTTTCTGGGGGGGGGGCGGGCGCGGCAGTTATAGATTAACTATAGATTTAAATTAAATGCCGGGGGACCGCGCAAGGCCTCTATAACACACACATACCTTCCTTTTCAGCGTCGCGTCGTCATAGTATCCCGGCGTCAAATGACGCCGCGGGGCCACGTGACATCACGTTGCCATGGCAACGTAATGTCACATGACCCTGTGCGTCATTTGACGCCGGGGCCAAGCAGGGGAGTTGGGCACGGGGCGCCGAGGAGAACAGGCAGGTGTGCGCACGGGGAAAAGTTTGCGCACCCCTGGGATATGCGACAATGCTACGGTTTTTAAAAACAAGTTTGACATACTTGATTAATATCTCTACTTGTTGCAAGAGCTTGTTTGCATGTCTTAGACACATCTGTTTGGCTTTGCAAATTCCTGACAGAAGGACCTGTTCATCTATCAATTCAAGTATCTATTCATCCACTTTTTTTTCCTGAAGGTTATTTAATGCACTGGTTTCTAATAGTTGATTTTAACAAAAATAAAAATGTTGTGGAATGTGTTTGTTGTCGTCCATGTGCTTACTAGTTTGATTCAGTTTTGAAGATCGACAAGGCCTTGAACAAAATCCTCATTGAAAGTTGTCATGTTTGTGGGGTTTTTTAAATGCCCAACAGCTTCACTGTTACTGCATTTTTGCCGATAAATGGGTCTGCAACATATTGAAGCAAACAATATAATGCCAATGTATATTAATCTGCGACTTATACATCCCAATACCAGAACTATATTGTAGTATTTTATTCAGATATTTATATTTTCTCTGCTTATGCCTTGCAAATCATTTATAGCGCTTTTAATTTAATGAATGGACCAACGTGTGTTAAACTCAACCACTAAATTACTACTAGCAAGGTTCTGCCTTACTGTAAAAATGCAGATGCAGCCAGCCTCATTGCCAGCCTCATTGCCTCCTGTGGTAGGATTTGATATGTTTAGAACACTGCCACTAAATCCTATAGAAACTGTGATGTTCTGCATGATAATGGGATATGTTGTGTTACCTGGGGGAACAAAGTCATGCTCTACATCTGTGTATCTCTGCATCTGTAACTAGTCCCATAACTGGCAGAAGGGACAGCAAACGTTGCCTTGGAAAAGTTTGCAAACATGCTACATTAAAGTCCAAGAAAGACTAACCCGAGCCGAGGAAGGGGTTGCATTAACGTTTTACATTAAGGGGTAAACTATATACTATGAAGCAGCCATTTTCGTCTTAAAATCCCGACTGATTTAACAGCTTTGGAGTATATAGAATTTAGTCCCTACGCCTGGGAAATGGTCCAACTCTCTTTCTCCTGCCTTTTTGTTTTTCATACAATAGGCTCTCCAAGTTCAGTCCTTGAAGGCCCTCCAACTATCCAGGTTTTCTGGGCAACATCTACAATAGAACAAAAAATAAAAGTAGCGCATGGAGGGACACTATTGTAAAAATAATGTTACTTTATATATATATATATATAAAAAAAAAAACTTCACAACACTTACATAAAAATGTATGTTCCAATCGTCCTAATAGGACTCGGTTGTTCACTGGACCTCGGTTCCAGCTGATGTTAACGGGCACTCTCATCCACTCAAAGGAAAAGCAGAGAGAAGGGGGAACACAGGGGCCAGGTAGAGTCCTATTTAACAGCAGAGAGCTCGCAGATCAGCTGTAGAAGCCGGACGAGGTGTTCTTGCTAGGGGGGGTTGACTCCAGGTGGCCGTCGTCACGGCGTCTTACGACATCCGTCATGGAACTCCAACTCTCTACCTCAACGCGTTTCACGTCTATGATGCTTCATCGGTGGGTGAGTTATTGGCTCCCGGAGTGGCTATATTTATACCAAGCCATTTTGAAGCCTAAACCAATAGGATGGGTATCTTTCCACTATTCTAATTGAACTTACTCAAAAACATACATAAACTATACCTTAGAACCCATAGTAGCATATACTTCACATAATAACCACATAAATTTAAACTCATAAATTAAACAATAATCATACATTTTTAAAAACTTATATTTGAATAAACAAAATATCACATATTTAAACCAATTCCTAATAATTCTAACCTAGCTGTAATCTATACACAATGTCATTATTGATTAACAAGGGGGTATTGGTCATTCCCTATTTCAATAATCAGTGTATTATTTTCACAGTCCCAACATGATAAGTTTGTAATATACAATGCTAGTTTTATCACACATATTAGTGCTTCTGGGACATGTGGAGTATGTGTAAATCTCATTTTGTCATCCCATTGCGTGAAGGAAACAAATTAAACATAGTTCCTTATGGCTCTTGCACGGTGTTAGGTTCTCAGTTATACTGAAACATTTCGTTATTTTCTTCCAAGCATACTAGCTAGACACAAGTAAGTATGAAACAAACATTTATTTAACATAAGAGTATTTAGTGATTTGCCTCAGGAGCTGCATAGAGTTATGTCTGGAACTCCAAGATGGCTGCCATGTCACATCTTGCCTACCTCAGTCTTTTCTCTTAAAGGCACTGTAATTGCTTATACTGATTAAGGCTAGACAGTTCATTAAATGAAAACCTTTAATACAATGACAACTGCTTTTATTTTGTGCAAAATAAGAGATTCATTTTAAGAATCAGACACAGGTTACAGCTGGTAAAAAAGTGACAAATATCCTCCACTATACAGCGAAGACAGGATTCCCATGTTTCCAACTGATCCCCAGGTTCAGCTGGCCATTGAAAGACATTCAGATTCACGTGTGGGTTTTCTGTTTTTTAGAATCACTACAAACTTTCTGTAAGCAGCCTCGTTACATTATTACATTTGCAAAACCGTTCGACTCTTGCTTCAGCAACCGAGCACTGTTGTCCTATAGCTTAGATCTCAGCAGAATGTCCCTGTAACATGTCAAAAATTATATACTACTTGATCCTCATTGAATTGTAGCACGGGCTTTAATGATGCTTCAGCTTTGTTGGTCTTTCTCTCTGTAGTTGGTATTTGGTGATAATTTGTACGAGGATGCAGCTATTAATAAGGAGGAACAACAAGCCAGCTATCCACACTAGTAAAAACATGTTTTGCCCTTCAAATTCCAGGAAGTATGCAGGAGCCAACCACAGCGCCTGAAGGAGACAAAAAAAAACCCCATCATTTATGTTCGAGAATGCAAGTTCTGTAAAAAAAAAAAACCCCATTCTTCTAATTTATCAAACAATTACTTAACCCTTTCCGGTCCAATGTCGGAATATACCCGACAAAATATTTTGCCACTTGCGGTCCAATTTCGGACCGGGAGGAGGGAGAAGGGGTGAAGATGTGGGTGAGGCGCCGTCAGCAGCACACGTCCCCCACATTCCCCTTGCACTTCTCCCAGCAGCCGCACTGAGTTCCTCTTCCCTCCCCCCAGCCCTGCTCCTATCCCCGCCAGCAGCCCCGCACCGATCCCCCCCAGCCCGGCACCGATCCCCCAGCCCTGCACCGATCCGACCCCCCCCAGCACCGATCCCCGCCAGCAGCCCGGCACCTATTCCCCCCCCCCCCCCCAGCCCCACACTGATCCCCGCAGGCAGCCCCACGATGCCCCAGCAGCTGACACTGGAGGTAGGGGGGGGGAGGGGGCTGAGTGTGGTGTGTGTGCAGTGTGCTGTGAGTGCTGTGTTTGTGCTGTGAGTTTGCGCAGTGTGTGCAAAAAAAAAAAAAAAGCTGTATGTGGTTTTTTTCCCGAAAATTAAATTAGACCTGCTGGCGCACTTATTTTTTTTTGTTTCAATTTTTTTATTGTTTTTAGAGAGATGGACATCATACAATAAGCATTTCCATATAAATGATACAAACTCACAATCTTAAGAAGAGAAAAAATTAAACATTGCATTTAAACATGAACATTGCATTGTTGTCTTCTTTTCCTATGTATCTACTTTCTTTTGGTGTGATCCAAGTAACTCTTTCAAGACTTATTGGGGAAGCAGCCGCTTCCTTGTGTATCTCTCTGTGAAAAGTCAAAGGATAGTAGGGAGTAGAGAGGAGAAAGAGGGGTGGGGGCGGAAGGGAGGGAGGGAGTTGTCAGTCCTGATATTCGGTGGCTCAACTCATAAGGTTGTTAATCTTCTGGCCAAATTTCCCAGATCTTGTGGAATTTATCTACCTTTTGGCTAAGTTGTGCCGAGAGGAGTTCCATTACCTTGATTTCCCTAATTCTTCCCAATACTGTCTGTTTGGAGGGAGCATTGATCTTTTTCCAGGCTGCGGCAATTGAGCAACGGGCTGCTGTGAGGACATGGTTTATCATTTTACTCACTTGCGGCTGTAGGCCCTCTATTGGTTTAGTTAAGATCATAGACAGCGGGTCCACCTCTACCTCCATCCCCAGGAGTTCTCGTATCATTGTTTGTATCATGATCCAGAACCCCTGAATTTTTGGACAATTCCACCAGATGTGATCATGTCTCCTCTTTGCCCGCATCCTCTCCAACACAAATCTGAGGACCCGGGGAAAATCTGGCTCAGCCTATTCGGAGTTAGGTACCAATGAAATAGGATTTTATATATATTCTCTTTTATAGTGGTACAAATTGATGTTTTGGAGGCTGCTTCCCAAATATTCTCCCAGTCGTCTCTATCTACATCTAAATTTAAATCTTCTGCCCATTTTAGCATATAACTATGATTAGAGTGTGCTGCGGATATCGCCAGGCCCAGATACACCTCCGAGATCAGACCTTTACAGTAATAGCCTCTTCTGCATAGTCTCTCAAATTTTGTTAGGCCGAAAACGCCGAATCTTTTGAGACTGTTTGTAAATAGTGTCGAATTTGTAAGAAGCCAAATACTGGTAGGTTTGTAATTTGATATTTTTTCTCTAAATCTGGAAGTGGTAAAATCTTACCTTTAGATACATAGTCATCGGCTATTACCATCTTTAGCTCTTTGAATTTACTAAGTCCCTTTGGGAGACAGCCTGGAAGAAACTCGGGGTTGTTAAATATAGGGGTCAATAGTGTACGGGAGGATGCCAGATCATATTTCCCCTTGTTTCTAGCCCATATCTTCCATGTACATCTCAGCTCCCAGTTTTAATTTTTCCGCGAAGGGGTCTCTTCCCCCCTCGGCCCAAAGAGCGGCCGGAAGAGAAAGAGGTTCCGCATAGGTAGACTCAATCCCAAGCCAACAACTTGTAGTTGGATCATTGTTCCACATAATAACTTGTTTTAGTTGGGTCACCAAATAGTATTTAGTGATATCTGGGACTCCCAAACCTCCGCAATGCTTTTGAGCTAGCAAAATTGATCTAGCAACCCTTGGTCTTTTGTTTTTCCAGATAAATTGGAAAATTCTGTTTTGAATATTTTTGAGCTCGGACAGTGGGATGTCTATTGGTAGAGGCTGGAAATAATATAGGAGTCTTGGCAGAATATTCATTTTAACTGTGGCTATTCTTCCTAGCCAAGATATCTGATATTCGTTCCAGCTCTGGAGATCTTTTTTTATCTTTTCAAAAAGGGGGGGATAGTTATATTGGTATAGGGATTTATAGAAACTTGCTATCTGTATTCCCAGATATTTAATCTTTGTCGAGCTCCATTTATAATTCGTTTGCTTGTAGCAGCTTAACTTCGGGTATTGTTAGGGATAAATTCAGTGCCTCTGACTTGTCCGTGTTAATTTTATATCCCGAAATTTTACTGAATTTGTCTAGTTGGGAACGTAAGGCCTCGTTCAGGGTGCCAGCTGCAGGAGTTGGAGGGAGGGCGGGAGGGCGGCAGTGCGGCAGTTTGCTGGGCGATCTGTGTTTATCCCCCAGCAGACTTTTCAGCGTTGAGGAGGGGGCGGGGTTACACACGGCAGGTTAAGTATCGAGGTTACAGTCATGAAATCATTCTCAAGAATGATTTCATTGGCTGCCTAGGTCCCTGTGACGCTGCTGCAGCTCCAAAAAACGAAATTTTCGTTTCTTGAAACTGTAGCCAGCTTCAACTCCTGGCTTCGGAGACAGGGCAGTTGCTACCCTGACAACCAGTATTCAAATTGAATACTTTGTTTCTCACGGCAGCACGCACGGCAGCACGCCCTCCCTCCGAAGCCAGCACCCTGAACGAGGCCTAAGTTCGGGAGGGACGTCAAGGGGTTGGCTAGAGTTAGGATAATGTCTTCGGCAAAAAGGGATATTTTGTAGTTTGTCTCTCCAATTTCAATTCCTTTAATATTCTTTTCGTCTCTGATTGTAGTTGCCAGGGGTTCTATGGAGAGGGCAAATAGAAGCGGAGACAGGGGGCATCCCTGTCGGGTACCATTATTTATTTTAATGGGATTTGAGTCTCCTCCTGGGAATTTCACGACAGCTGTGGGAGTTTTGTAGAGAGCTCTGAACCCCTCTAGATACTGGCCCCTAAATCCGAATTGAATCAGTGTTTTATCTAAAAAGTCCCATCTTATCCTGTCAAATGCTTTTTCAGCATCTAGACTCAGCAGGATAGCCTTCGTGTTTGAGAGGTGTACATGGTCTATAAGATTGATAATTTTTCTAGTATTATCGGAGGCTTGTCTTCCCGAGACAAACCCGACCTGGTCTATATGGATTAAACTGGGTTGTATTGGGGTAAGTAAGTCTGTTTGCTAAAATTTTGCTGAAAAGTTTTAAATCCGAATTAAGGAGGGCTATGGGGCGATAGTTACCACATTGTAATGGGTCTCTCCCTTCCTTGTGTATAATTGCTAGATTTGCTTTGGACATTGATGTCGGTATGGCCGCTCCCTCTAGAAACAAATTATATACATCCAGCATATACGGGGATGACACCATCTTAAATTTTTTATAGTACTGATTTGAGAAGCTATCTGGGCTCGGCGTTTTGCTAGCTTTCAATTGAGCAATGGCTTCTAATAATTCTTCCTGCGTTATATCTTTGTTCAGTTCTAGAATGTTCTCTTCCGATAGTTCTGGAAGTTTACATTTCTCCAAATACCTGGAGATAGCTTCTGATCCAGAGGATTGGTTCTTTGGGAAATTTAGGTTGTACAATTTAGAATAGAAGTCAGAGAACTCCTTTGTTATTTGCTTCTCATTGTATGTTTTTTCTCCTGACCTAGTTTGGATAGCTGTGATTTGCAATTTGGTTCTCAGACCTCTAAGTTTGGACGCTAATAGTCGGTCGGCTTTGTTGCCTTTATCATAGTACTTTTGTTTGGTCCACCTTAACGGTCTCTCCACTTCGTCTAGTTGAGTCTGTTTAAATTCAGATCTGGTTTTGTCTAATAATTTAAATAATTTTTTTGAGGGGTTATTTTTATGTTTTTGTTCAAGGAGCTGTACTTTCTCAGCTAATTCATTATATAGTTTTTGCTTAGCTTTTTTCTTGTGTGATGCTATGGAAATGATAGCTCCTCTTATTGTGGCCTTATGGGCTTCCCATAACATTGCTGGTGACTCTACTGAGCCCTTATTCAGCATAAAATATTCTCTGAGCTTTTGTTTAATATCAATCTCTACATCCATTTGATTTAGCAATGAGTCGTTTAGTTTCCAATTATATTGATTGTTTTTACAGAAGGGGAGAGACAGTATCAGTGACACAGGAGCGTGGTCTGACCATGATATAGATCCTATGTCTGACTGGGAGGATGCCTGCAGAATGTCTTTGGTACCCAGAAAGTAGTCAATCCTCGAGTAGGTCTGGTGTGGGGGTGAAAAGAACGTGTAGTCCCGTTGGCCCTGGTGTTGCACCCTCCAAATATCAGTGAGCGAGAACGAATTTAATATGTTTCTAAATTCTTTAGCAATTTTTCCTGTGGGGTTCCTTATGCGCTTGCTCTATCTTGCTCTGGGACTGCTATCATGTTCATGTCTCGTACTAAGAGTAGTGTAGTTTTTGGTTGGGGGGATATACTATCACATAAATCCCTCATAAATTTCGCTTGGCCTTCATTTGTGGAGTATACATTTACTAAGATTATTTCTACCCCTGAAAGGGATCCATGTAGAATTAAATATCTGCCTTCTGGGTCTGAAACCTCTTTGTTTAAAGTAAATGGGATATTGTGCTTGAATAGTATAGCTACCCCTCTTTTTTTTTTTGCTGTGCAGGACGCATAATATGCTTGAGGATAAATTCTTTTGAACGTGTTTGGGGGGGATGTGTAGTGTTCCTCTTGGAGGAATAGAATATCTCCATTTGTTTTCTTGAGTTCTTGTAGGGCAAGTTTTCTCTTATATTACAGAATTCAGCCCCATTACGTTTAGTGATACTAGTTTTAGTGATGTTTTATTGGCCATTTTTCTTTTAATTGAATGAGGCCTTGTGGTCCCTCCACTTTCCCTTTCCCAAGGTGGTGGGGCGGCCTATGCTCTTCCATTATGTATTTGCCTTGGTGAAATCCTTGTGTATTATTGATATCTGTGTCTCTAATTCCTCGGGTCCCTTGATCTTTATTGGGGGGGGGGCTGGTAAGGAAAGGGGAGGAGTGGGCAACTGGGGTGGGGGGGAAAGGAGAATAGTAGAAAGGAAAAAGAAAAGAGAAAGTGGGCGATAACTGCGCCCCAACATAGTGACCCTCACCACACTATGGGTGAGAGAGTTGGGCATATTTCCCTCTGGAGACTTCTTCATGTGTCGCGTCCCGGTACCCATTAGGGAGGACATGGAGCCCCCCGGAGGTATCCACATAACCAATCGGTACAATGCAGGGCATTGTAAAACAACAACAACATAACACAATATAAAACAGGATATTGGCAACAGGTAATTAAGTATTTAGGCCTAACATAGGATTGTTATTTTTGAACACTATGAGTATCTGGAATTTATTTATTTTCTTTTCTTTTTCCTCTAGTTCTCTCTCTATGAGAAAGTCCTAGCAGGATCATTTCTTGAATTCACCACAAGGTGGTGCCAAAGGATTAACATTGTTCAACATATAAAACAGATTTTGACATTTACAGTAAGTTTAACTTGATATAACTGGTGTAGACTTTCCTATGGGAGAATTTTCCCATTTTCCAGTTCTAGGGAGCTTAGTATTAAGACTTTAAATTAAACCTGAAACAATATAATACAATATAAAACAAGACATTGGCATTAGGAAATTGAATACTTAGGCCTAACATAGAATTTAGTTATTCCTGGACATTATGAACATCTGGAATTTATTTATTTTCTTTCTTTTCCTTCTAGTTCTCTCTCTATAAGAGAGTGCCAGCATTATCATCGTTTCTTGAATTCACCACAAGGTGGTGCCAGAGGATTAACGTTGTTCAACATGTAGAACAGATTTTGCATTTACAGTGATTTTAACTGGTGCAGACTTTCCTATGGGAGAATTTTCCCAATTTTCCCGTTCTAGGGAGATTAGTATTTAAACTTTAGATTGAACCTGAGCATAATCAGGTTAGCTTTTGGTAGTCTCTAGCCTCCCTCATTCCCCCCCCCCCCCCCCCCCCCCCCTCAATCCCACCCCTGGTCTATCTGGGGACCGTTGCTTCTTTAATCACAACCCCACGTTCACCAGACCACGACAGGGCTTGAGTCCCCCTCTTCAAAAACTCGTGGGTTTTCTATCGACTCCACAGCTCTAGCTGGCGGGTTGGCCTTTGTAAAGAGGCGTCTGAGAGACCACAGGTTTAGCGCTGTCTTCGCCGGGTGCTCTCTCCGCGGGTGTGGGGAGAGGGGCCTGAAAATGGCAGACGGGTCAATCCTCTAAGCTGTGTGGCGGGATTGTTGTCCTGCGCCATACGGTCTGCATTTCAGGTTGAAAAGGACAAACGAAAGGTTGCTCTGCGGGGTTTCACACTGCTGTGGCTCTGTGGGAGGGGGGGGGGGGGGCGACGACCACTGCTCCGCTTTTCCTCTTCACTCTTCGTGCGTCGGGTTCCTCTGAGAAGCCAGGCGTTGTGAGGCCCTTGGTGTTTTCGTCGGTCCTTGACTGGGCTGCTCTTCTTCTGTTCCTTCAGGCGCTGCTTCATCACCTGTGCGTTGGAGTCCCAGGGCCCTCAGGAATCGGGGCCCATCTTCCAGGTAAGACACCGCGTGGAGCTTCCCCCCCCCCCCCGCCTGCACCATCAATTTAAAGGGGAAGCCCCACCTATATCTCACTTTATGTTCCCCTAATTTTTGTGTAAGGGGCCGCATTTCTCTTCGCCTGTCCACCGTCGCTTTAGATAAGTCGCTGTAAATTTTCAGGTGGGTATTACAAAATTGTACCTCACCTCTTTCTCTGCTGGCTGAGAGCACTTTTTCCTTTGTTGTATAGGAATGAAAGCGGATGATGACATCCCTGGCTCTTTTAATGTCTGAAGATTTCGGGCCCAGGGTCCTGTGTGCCCGATCTAGTTCCAATTGATCCTGCACCAGCTCAGGGACCAGGTGGGTAAACCGTTCTTTCAGGTAGGGCTGTAGTTGGGTAGTCTCTACTGACTTCGGAATGTACCGCACGCGGAGGTTTTGGCGGCGGTCCCTATTCCCTTGTTCCTCTGCGTTCTCTTTTAGAGACCGAATTTCAAAGTTTAGCCTGTTTATTTCATCCTCAGCTAGGGAGTAGGAGTGTTCTATGTCCTCCACCTTTTTCTGCAGGGTGTCTGTTTTCCCAGCTAGCACGTTCATATCTGTTCTGAGCGTGTGGATGGCTTTAGAGAGATCTTCCTGGAATCCCTGGGGCATTTTCAGGAATAAATTAGTCTTTGGTGATCTCTGGGTAGTCCCTCCTGATGTCCTGTTCGGGCATGCTTTCAGGGCCTTCTAGCGAGCATGCCGGGCCGCCATCTTGGATCGAGCCGACGCTGGCAGGGGGTTTGTGCGACGGCATGAAGTAGCTCGATACACTCTGCTGCGCGGGCCCTTTCAGCTTTTTGCTCATCCCGAGAGCTTCGCCGTGCCCTGGTTACTTTGGGTGGTATTTTCTTTCCGATTTACTCTATTATTGTAGTTTATGCACCGGAGGGCTCCGGAGCGATCCCCTCAGGCAACCATGCACGCTGACGTCACCGGAAGTCTCTGCTGGCGCACTTATTGACAATTAATTGGACCGCAAAGGGTTAAAGCAGCAATCCCGCCTACTCGTTTTTTTTCCAGATTTTTTTTTCTTATACAGCATTTGAGGGTCCACAGGCGCTGAACACTGCTATTATTAGCTCTAGGGATCACCAAGATAATTTACCTTTCTATTTGCCGGTGTTAATTCTTCGAATCAGAAAATAAAAATGGCTGTCAATTCCTGCGGCCCTACATGAAGCCACAACGTCACGGGTGGCATGTTTACAAATCTGGCGAATAAAGCCATACATCACCACAGGTGGCACCTTTACAAATCGGGGAAATAAACTGGCAAATAAAACCGTACTTTGACCGGGAACCGGAAGGTTCTTGGAGCTACAAATCGCATTGACCAGCTCTCATGCAACCCACAGCTTAAATTCTGCAAATAAAATATATACTGGGCGGGATTGTGACTTGAGAAATGGAGAAACTCCTTTAATACGATTTAGCTCGCTCTTTCAGTGCTGTACAAACACTACTACAACCAGCCTACTTACCTGTCAAAAGGTAAGTCATAACAACGCCTCGTAGTATGTGCCGATTCAAAATTAAGTTGTTTCAGTCCCTGCTTCCTACAGCACCAGTGTGTGTGTTCCAGCACGCCATAACACCATGGGGCGGAGCAAAGCCGCACGTTCTGCGCACATGCATGGAGGGATCTAACATTCGTTTCCTGCGTTACCACTATACATTTGTGAGTGCATAGACTGTGTACATTTCTCAAAAAGAAGTGCAATGTGACATACTACATTATGAGGTCTTTGCACTCTTATTTAACCACTGGTGTGTACTTCTGATTTTAACCCTTTGGATGCCGTTAGACGTAGCTACTACATCATGGGGTGTGGCAGCGGAGGAAAGAACATTGCAGAGACTCCAAGGCTGAGTTCAGGGTGCTTGCTGCGGCTACGTGCTCCAGTGCGCGCCTCCATCGCACGCTCCTGCAGCCCAGCGATCTCTGTTCAGGGTGCAGGAGGGTTGCGGCGTTTGGGGGCGTGGCCGTGTCACAGAGCTGGTTCGCTGAACCAGCTCACGTGACGCGACTGCCGCCCCCAAAAAAAATCAATTTCGGTTGTAACGGCAAAATGTAGCAGCGATAACGCTGACATGAAAACCATGTAATTGTAGCTCTGGGGCTCCCGCTTCCAATACCCTAACCGCTTTAATTGCTGATTGTATGATTGTTTTAATTGCTTGTTTGGTAAATAAAAATGGCCGTCCCTTTGGCCAATAGGAAGTGGCAAAAGAATGGCGTTGCAGCTTTCTATTTGAAAACTGGGCACAATCTACGAAAATCAAGAAATTCAAATTGCAACTAATATTGTAAGTATTTTGGGAATACAAACAAATAGATCCTGCCGCTCAACCTAGTCCACTAAATAAGAAAACAATAATAGAACTGGCGGTGCATAAGGGAATATATAGCCCATATACAACACAATGTGATTCCCCACAGGGGGATCACAAAAGAGTTCCCTTTTGAGTTGCACTCATACAGCAATTTTAATGGTAGATATTTAGGGTGCAATGAACCCAGAGTAATATACTCTATACCGGGTATACATAAGAGCTACCGTATACTCATATGAAACTCCACTAAAAAAATACATTTTTTTATTTACATATGCAATAAAGATAACTATTTACATATGTGAATAAAATCCCCTCGGTGATTTTGAGAACCGGAGGATTCCTGAAGCTAAAAAAACAACGTTGTTCAGCTCTAAAGAATCCCCCAATCCGAATAAATAAAAAATTGATGCCCAAAAATGAGTGAGATTGTCGCTTTAAGTCATTAAGGTCCATGTTTCTCAACGGTGCTATTCCCAAATATGGGCCTAAATATAATTGTATCTTGTAATCAAATACGCATTAGTGAAGGCATGAGAACAATTTAATAGCTGCAAGTCTGTGTGTTAAAAAGCCTGAAGAAGCACAACAGTGCTAAATGCAACAGGCCCGTAAATTAAAGTTGGAGAGATTCCTATAAAAGAACAGCCTCGCTGTGGCCGACTCGGCTTGTTTACATTGTAAGTCAACGTGTGTCCAAATGTAGAAACCTACATTATAAATGCATACTGCAGATGAGTCTCTCACTGCAATCTTTATTGGGTATGTGGAACCGCAACACTTCCTCTGCAGCAACCACAGGAGGCGGCTCTGAGTTCTATTTATCTTACTACACTATTGCCATGGACCGTACTGCATATTCATTGCAGCAGTCTTATCATTGTCATATATCTACCTGGCCAATGAACCACAGCACAAGAAGGAGTGTTCCCTGGCGCCATGGCATTCCCAGTCCCGGCATCACGAGTGGCAGCAGGCAGAGGTACCATAAGAAATACTGAAAGAGAAGGGCGGTAAGGAGATGGTATTGATGCATAGGTGTCAGTACATTTTTTTTCTAACGTTGATATCACTTGGGGTCATGGAGTGTTCATTCTTTTGAAGCTTTGCACTTCTTGGGTGAGGGGGAAAAAAAGGCATCTTACTTGCCAGTGAGCCCATTATTAGTAGCAATGACAGCTCAACATGGCCTAGAATGTATATTTGTAGGAGTTTGGGGTCTAAATTTGAAACGATTACATTTGTGGCTGATTTGTTTTGTCACCCTGCAACTGGAATCTAATCTATGGTATTCAGGACTGGTCCATATTTACTAAGCAGTCTTTTGCTATAAGACACTTTAAAGCCCATTGACTTGAATGGGCTGTAAGGAGTCTTCCAGTGACGAAAGGTGCCTTTACGTCATAAGACTGCTTAGTAAATATGTCCCTCAAGCTCTGAATATCATATGAAGCAAGGTTTAATTATCTAACTAAAGACAAATAAGAACGCCAGGTTAGACCAAATGATATTTGAAATCCAACGTCCTGTCTCCACATGCAGATTCTTGGCAGACTACAGAGCAGGGCTTCTATGGGGCAAGATATGTCCCAATATAGAGATGTAAAAGTTCAAATTTTCTGTGCAGTCTGGCAACCAAGAGGTTAACCTTAATAAATGAACGTTGTATTATGCTTCCCTCTTGCAGTGAGGGCCAGTGTCCTAAAAAAGTGACGGTTTCATGGCCTAAAGAGGCACTCCTGGCAACACTTTTGTGTGTGTGTAAATTATATATATATATATATATATATATATATATATATATATATACACTGATGATACCCATCAAGGTTGAAACATGTCTGTGAGTAGTTTAAACTTGCTTTGCTAGTCCCATGCTGTGTTTAAAAGCTGTGTGAACGGCGATGCATCATCTTAAATGGGCTCCATGTGAATGGATATTCCAGGCAAAAGGTGACACATTGTGTGCTCATTTGCATGTCATTTTCCAGAATCCCTTGCTGCAGTGGGAGCACTGTATGCAAGGTGATAATGGTTGGGTTTCAGACCTATCTAAGACATGTGAATGTGCTCACAAGTGATATTCTTTACTATATATATTATATATATTATATATATATATATATATATATATATATATATATATGCATAGCATAGCCTCCGGCCGCTATTCTTCTTTTGGGCCCTCAGTGTAAGTCCTGATAGGTCCAGGCACTGTGAAGGGTTAGATTCTCTCATGCAGACCTAGCTTGTTGTTGCAGCCTGGATACACTGGCTATATCCAGGGGCGGGCCTAACAACAACCTGAAAGTGTCATCCTGGGGAGGATACTTGCTGGGTCACATGCAGTTTATGTGATGCTTGTCAGTATCAGACCTGCTTGTTATGGGGCAGGGTTACAAGCCCAACACCTGAGTATATACTGACACTCTCCCCTCACGCTGAGGAGTGTGTGTGATATCCTGAGCACCATCAGGGATAAGGAGCTGGATGGGGCCTTCAGTGCCTTATACAAGAGAAACGGCTGTGACGTCTGGCTGATTACAATAAAGATCCAGTTGAACCATCCTGAGTGTGGCTTAATGTCTGTGCCACTAAGAGTTGCCAGCATTAACCATCCTGGTACCCTAGGATCCTCACTGGCTGGAGGCGCTGTTCACCAGAGATGAAGCACCCTGAAAACCTGTCCTTATATCTTCCCATACCATTTCACATCATTATCTGAGATCTGACTCCAAAAGACGGTTCATGGTCCCAAGGTTCAATAAAGTATCCGGCCGCTCCTCCTTCTCTTACCGCGCACCCCAAAACTGAAACAACCTACCAGAGACCCTCACAGCCATCACCAGTCTAAGTTCTTTGAAAACTAAAGCCGTCTCACATTTTAATCTGGTCTGTAACTGTTACATACGCCTATAATATATATTATCTCTAACTGTGCATGCAATGTCTTGTATATAATGTATACCCTGTTCACTTATGTAACAATGTATTATTTGTCATCATAACTCTATGCCCAGGACATACTTGAAAACGAGAGGTAACTCTCAATGTATTACTTCCTGGTAAAATATTTTATAAATAAATGTTTAATCTTTTTACCGTCAGCTGGGAATTCTGGCAGTGAAAAGGTTAGATGTAGGTGACTGGCATTTCAGTATGAGCATTTTAAATATATAAATATATTTGTGCAGGAAGAGACTAGTTGCTGCAGAACCTCCAAATATACAACAGAAAACACAGAAGCCCCAATGTACAGCCAATACGGCAAATGATTTGATTTATTTCTATATGTTTTTTCTTCTCAGAAGTATGGGTCATTTAGTTCAATCTTCTGGCCAAAACGTGTTAGACCTGCAACCATGTCAAGGTAGACCATGTGTGAACTTCTTCAGAAACTAAGCAGTCAATCACAGCTCTGCTTCCTGAAGTCGAGCCGCACAATGCCTTGCATCAAAGCTATACAAGGCATTACAGTATGTTGTGTGACTTGAGGGAGCCGAGCTGTCAATCGCTGCTCTACTCTCCGAAGATGTTCTGCAGAAGCTGAACACTCGGCTCCACAAGTCACCCCCAATGTTCCACTTGCCCAGGCCGAGTGAACCACTGCGTTTCTTGAACCGCGTTGCTTGAAAACTTTTTGGGATTTCTTTTTTTTTACCCCTCTTTAATTGCCTGAAACCGTGGGGCCCTTAGAGAGAGGATACTTGCCTAGTGGACACAAAATGGCAGGCTCACTACAGCAACCAACGGAAAAGTTGCAATGTCATCAGGTGATGCCGTGTCAACTTTCTAGTGGTGACCCCATGGTCATGTTAGTAGTATTTTTTATTTTACTGCTACAAAAAATTAAAAGGCAATATTACCAGCAAGCAAGATAGGCAGGGGTGGTGTACTTCTAAGGTAAAAAATATTATTTGCTGCCTTAAAACTTTATAAAATACAGGTCTACGGAGCTTTGACCCAATGTAGACCTATTTTAAAAGTAGCATGTACTTTTTTTTTAAGCCCCTTGGATTACTAAATGACACTAATACATTCTTTACAGGACAGTAGCATATTTATTACTGTAAATGGAGCTGCCTGGCATGTTTTTGTACATTTATATTGGAGAAAGAGTATTTGTAATCATTTTTTCAAATGTAACTTTTTCATGCTAAACAAACGTTTGGATGGGTTTTACCATCTTTATCTAATGCATTTTGATAAGACTCAAAACCATAGGCAAACTGTCCTTTTTGCTTTGTTGTTGGTTAGTCAAACAGATGCACATAAGTAGCTGATATGATCAAATTTGGCGTACAGGGAGAAAAACAAATAGGTAAAACAGTTACCTCAAGAGTAACTGTATATTTCTAACGAGGCAAGACACTGAAAAGTTTACAATCCGTTTTGGACTGGCGATTTACCCACCAATACTATTATTTGATTTAATTTTGTGCATTTTATTTCTCCTTCCCATTTCATTATTTTCCTGTATCCCGTCCTGTTTGGAAAAACCGACTCAATAAAATCCCCAGTAGACATGGCTGGCTTACCTGTGAGGTGCACACTTTGTTGAAGCTCACGAAAATAGCAGTGTGAAGGAAGCAGCAAAAGGTAAGGTCTTTGTAGTATGCTAGAGACACGGCGATCAGCAGCATAAGCTGAGGCAGGAAAGCAGCAAGACCCAGGCAAAAACTCCACTCGCTTTCTGCAGTCAGGTACAACATGTAGAAATAGGGGGAGAAATTGTGCCGAATATCTCTCCTGGTCAAGTGATACAAGTAGGTGTGCTCAAGAAATTCCCAGCCATAGCTGCATTGAAGAAACAGAAGGGTGCAGATTACAGTAAATCAGTCTAAATTACATTTGGGACCTGATTCAATACTCTACGCAGGGCAGATGCACCGCAGCTGTTGACGGACGGAGATGAGCCATTTCGGCAAATATTTCATCAATATTAATATTTAATACTGTAAGCTTTAGTAGCATTGTGCTACGAGTATACATATTGCTTTACAACACTTTGCATTAGACTTGGAGCCTTGTTCTATACCCAGCAAAGCGGGTGTTTGCAGCTGGAAATCCTCGCAGACTTCAATGCTGCTTTGGTGGGTATAGAATTATCCCCTTAGTTTCACAGCTTAAAACAGGGCTCTTGCAGCCTTTGGGTCAAATCCAGCTCATGAATATTTGAGCACCTTTAGAAATATTAAAAATACAACAAAATTCTTAGACAAAGGTAAACCCCTCACCTTCCTCCTAGATCATTTTCATAAAGTCCACGATAGTGATACATGTGCTTTTTCGCTTTTCAGCCGTAGAATGTCTTGGTGATAACATTAGAGGCAGAAATAGGGACTTATCTGTTACATAGAGAACAGTTTTGGATTTTTAAATTGAGGACTAAGCATCCCTTGGGGTTCAATGACATGATGGATATCATGCCATTCCTCAAGAAATGATGCATGCTGACATTGAGCTTAACATTATAATGACAGGCACATGTGGCTCACTTCGTCATGACATGTTTCTCGTGTGGTATTAGTCCAATTTCTAAGGAGACACCACAGGGGAATTAAACGATAATACATGTTAAGGGAAGGTCCCTTATGGGAAATTTTCCCTATAAGTTCTTTTACATTATTTTTTTTTAAATCTTTGGTAACAATTTTTGCCAACCGTTATTTTTAATATTTATTTTAAAAATGATTAATAAAGTTTTATTATTTTTAGTTGATTGTTTATGAATTTTATCTAGTTTGAATAGGCCCCCATATGGGACAGCATCTTTGATGGTTCTTAGTGTAGATCCCTTATATGGGGGAGGTGCTTTGTGTCACACACATTCTTACACCTTCATTGCATATTTTTTATTGGTGTTTGAATGTATTTTATTATGTGTATAAATATGTATTCATTGCAAAATATTACAAACATGAGGATCTTAGAATTCACATCACCTAGGTTATACAAACAATTGTTATTTGGCATTTAATTATGTCCAGTTATTAAAAACAACATGGCAGGCATTATTTATGCACAATTCCTAGTAGTACATTAATTTTTCTAAATCAAATATATTATTGGTTGAATAGAATGCTCCTTTGTGAGCATTTTATTCTAAAAGAATATTATTGCACATTGACCGCGGTGGTGTGGACACCATCATTCCTCATTTTTCCATGTGTTTTGGAATCTAGTGCTAATTATGTCACTTGTGGAAGATTGAATAATCTTAATTACAAAGCTGTGGACAATCTAAACAAGGACTATATATAGTAGTACCCCCTGATGAAGAACTCCTGTGCGAAACGCGTTGAGGTCGTCACATTACGCTTTACACATCATCCCGCATACAGGGTGGAACCTCCCGATCAGCTGCGAGCAGCAAAGCCGCTTGGATGTTTGAGCAGAGGATTCCCAAGTTTGGCGTTCTTACACCCGGCCGTGTGCGGGACGTTTCAGCGTATACGAGCTGTTTAGCATTTCAATTTGGCATCTCCTCCTTCAATCGAGTGCTGCGAACGGAAGTCCAGGGACCTGGCATGCTGGGCCCCATCTGTATACCATCTTTGGACTCATTTGTTCTCACCCGAGACTGCGAGGAGCTTGTTTTTTTAAATCATGTCATGTGAGTTTGCTATATGTGTTTGTGTGTCTCCAATACACCTGTTTATCCATTCATTTCGGTGCGCTGTGCCTTTCTTTTTTCATATATTTATATTTTCATGTACACAATGGTACACAGATTTAGGGCTTGGATGGAAGATTGTAGACGCATACAAGCAATGCATCATTTACAATACCATGAGAAAAGCAATATTGTGTGCCAAAGTGAATTGAGATAAAAATGACTTAACACAAGAAATACCAACATCCGTTAGAAATTTCACATTTACGGATTCTGATTAATCAGCTTAAACTTGAAGGTTTACCCTGCATCAATGACACAGATACTCACCCTGAAAGCTTAATTGTAACCCATTGTTTACTTTACACTGGTTTAATTTCTTCATCAAATAGTTTTTTAGTATTTTGAAAAATAATCAGCAATTGAACACTGCCCCCTTATATAAAACTTCTAGTGGCTGCAAACTTTGCCTTTTTGCAGCAGAGATTGGCGATAGGGCACCAATTTGGCATCTTCTGCACTTGAAGTCCCTTTCTTGGGCTGCCCATCACTTGTTTTCAGGACAAGCTAGGCCGAGTCCTAACAATACAAAAATCATTTAAAAAAAAAACTAAAACCCAGGCTGTGCTGAAAAGCTGTGTAATGTGGCAGGCATAAGCTTATAGGGGTCCATGTTAAAATGGACAAGAAGCAAAAAGTGACATACTGTGCTCATTTTCATGTTATTACCCAGAATCCCTGGCTGCAGTAGAAGTATTGTATGCTGAGAGATAATGGGGAAAGGCAGGTTTGCAGACCTGTGTGAGACACGTGAATGTGTTCATAAGTGGTATTTAAAAGAAAAAGGAAAAATTACTTACCTGTAATAAAAGATAAAACTTAGCACAGAAAAAGTCAGACCAGCTACACTTCCAAAGAGCAGAACATCACGATTCAGCAGCCTGAGAAACAGCCGCCAAGCGTCACTGATGTATTTCAGTTTTGAGATGGCCCCTTGCCTCGCCTTGCTCCCATGAGCCATTTCTGTCTGCAGACACAGTGCGATGGGCAGCAGGTACGTAACTGGGTAGATCTTCATGTGCACAGACAGACCGAACATCAGAGCAGCCTTCATGAGGTCACGCCTTTGCACATAGTACAACACTAAGAGGACGAGCACGGCTAAAACAGACTCTGCATTCCCTCTGCTAGACACGGCCATAGGCAATGGATTAAAGAGCCAAGAAGCCGTGTACCACCTGGCGGAATCGCTGTCTACTCCCCTGTGGATGAGGATTTTGTTGATGAGGTGGGCAGCCATTAAGTCACAGCAGATAAAGAGTAGCTTGCCGTACAGCTCGGTGAGGTAGATGTTTGGTGTTAGGGCCCAGGCCAGCAGCGGCGTGTAACGGTATGTCGCTCTTTGGTAGGGGGAATGGCCCTGAAGGAGAAAAAGAAAACCCGTTGCCATGTTCTGGAGAATGTTAATGTCCCTAGTGTTTTTTTGTTCATCATTTGTAAACTTAAAAGTCAGGCCGCAGCCTTTTGTAAAATGTAGCCCTTAGTGCAGGGGTTCTTAACCATTTGTACCCTAATCACCCCTAGGGGACCAGAAAGGTCCCCAATCACCAATAATTGTATATATGACGTACCGGTACCATTTCAATATTTTGATTTCATATGCCAGGTACAACATAGGTACAAAGCAAAAATACCAGTAGTTAGATTAAAAAATAAAAGCACCAAAAATCAATAAGGATGCTGTTTGTTGTTTTTTTTTTAATCAATTAAAATCTGGAAACGAGGGGCAGTTTAGTATAGGGCCCTGTATTTTTAGTAACTACGTGTAACGAACAGAGATGGACAATAATGAGTGGATCCCTATCGAACGCGCAATTATGTGGCGGGAGATAAAGAAGCTTTTACACAATGTATCAGCCACGTGTTATTTTAACAGAATAAAAGTAATACATTGTTACAAATAAAGAATGGAAATTAATGTTTGTCTCGAGTTTTGATCATTTTTAATATTCCAAAAAATTAAATCTTCAACAAATGCCAGCACCATCTCAATCACCCCCTGGGGTGAAATCACCCCGGACCTAGTGGGCGAGACACATTAAAGCAGCATAGCCAAATTCAAGTCAGTGGAAGTCAAGGTGCGAATGCAGCGTACCATTCAATGAATCTCCCCTACGTGTTGAATAAAAGCACAGATGTATAAGGCGACTGGAGCGCATCACGGTTGCATTAACATTGGCCATATGTAAACTATAGGTGAATAAAAAAATGAAAGGAAATATAAACCGATTTTTTTTTATTTTACCATCAAATATTTTGAGTGTGCAAGCATTGATCTTGAATATTATCTATTTTGAGTGTGCAAGCATTGATCTTGAATATTATCGTTCATCTGTGATATCTGAACTACATGTACATACTGCATGTTGTGACATTATATATATATATATATATATATATATATATATATATTATTATTATTTTTTTGTGATAACCCTGTAAATAATGGTTAAAGTCATAGCATTCACATTAGAAGTACTTCATCAGTAACAGGTCACATTGTGTTAAAAAATGGACATAGAGATGTACAGTAGCAGAACTTACTGTTTGTCTTGCCACGGCAGCTCGCAGGCGGTTTAACGCTGCAGGGGGTCCGTTCCGGAAGCATGGACCCCCTCCCCGTAGCACGATAGCAGCAGACACTGTTCCCAGCTCCGCGGCCAAAAAAACTAATTTGGTTTTTCGGCCGCGGCGCTGGGGACAGTAGGTCTTGCTACATCTGTTGGAAGCAACCACACAAGGCTGCAAGTGACCAAAGCACATCTTCGAACTTCTCCGTTGCAATACTAATCAAAGGGGGTTTACCAGGACGATAGAAAACTAAACACATTTTTCCAGCCGCTGACCATTCTGTGGCTTTTCTTGGCCTCCTGCAGGGCATGTTACTGATTCTCGCAGTGCAACAACACGCCAGAAATAAGGTAAGTTCTCATTCCAACACAACCTCCAAACTGTAGAGATAGTCCACTTAGGATAACACTTACAGAAATGATGATCAATCTAAGGCCCAGGCCATAGAGGTGTGGGGAGAGCGGAGGCGTGCTAACGCTGAGGCTCGCCTGCTTCAGTCAGCGCGATTGCACGGACTTGCAGGCGAGCCAGCGTGCGCGAAGGGAACCGGGGGGAGGTGGTTGGAGGCGGGGCAGTGACATCGCTGGGCCAATCGCCCGCGACGCACTGACGTCAATGTCACGGCGCCGATGTCACAGCGCCGTGACGTTGATGCTGCTGTGCTGTGATTGGAGGTTTTCAGCCGACAGCGCGCTGAAAAACAGCTTGGCGCTCGGCTGAAACCTCCAACTCATCAGCACACCTGCGGACGCTCGCGTGAGCCCCTTCTCAAGGCATCCTCATTGAGGATGCAGGGGCTCAGCGCGGAGCGTCCGCACGCCTCAGCGCGGCCTGTCCATCTATGGACTCGGCCTAATGGTAATAAAACCCACACTGTACCCCTGTGGATATGTGAATATGGTACACAAATTAAATGAGGCAAAGAGGTGCAAATACACCTATTTGCAAAGGTGCACTCAAGTGAGTAAATATGGGCGTCAAGTTGAAGTGCAAGGTGAAATGTATATGTTAAAACCTAACTTTTAATACACAACTTAAAATAAAGTGACTGAACGCAATGATAACTACACATAGCATAGTTCATTGGTATAACTTGTACTGGAATAGGTAGGATTGGTGCAAGGGGGGGGGGGGGGGCAACACATTCTCATTCCAGCAGCTTTCATGGCTTGTGACATATGCAACTGCCCCAGGATGCTAGATCCCAGATGTGTCTGCCACCATATGAAAGAGTGAGGCCAATAGTTACCTGCGTGATATATCGGGCAGCATCTGTAAAAACGTGATAATCAATATCTGTATATTTCACCACCATGGTTTGGTCTTGGTAGACTCCGTATACGACCAGGGCAACTCGGAGGAGAAATGCGGCAGTGAACATGACTCGTGTCCTTAGGAAAAACTGCTGAAGGAGCTTCCAAAATGCTGTGGTCTCCTCCATCTTCATTGCTTATATTTTTCTCACACCGTGAAGAGAAAGTCTAATTAGATTTGCTGAACAATTTCTCCACAGAGTGTTAATGGGAAACTTGTAATATTTGGGGGGGAATTAAGTTTTCTTCATCAGAACTGAAGTCCCACTGGACTTTACCTAGCCAAGTAATACACAGGTACTCCGGGCTTCAGGATATAAATGACACACATACTGTGTTCACAGCTGCAGCATTGAAGATCCCTGTCGGTTTAGGGGAGGCAGCAGTGAATCTCTTTGAGTAATTTCCAACAAATAGCATTCCATTTTCTGTAACCCGCCATTTCTTGCATAGAAAAAGGGCACCTGAAGAAAAAAAAAAGGACATATGATGAATTCAATCAGATATACAATAAAATTGGCCTCTGAAACCATATCTGTACATTGTATTTAATAATGAGTGTCCTTGATTAACATTAAGAATATTATAGGATTACAACACTGCTTCATACACTTTTCACCACTAAATAACCAAAAATATATTCCTCCACAATACAGATTATATAGTCTTGAAAGCATCAATCTCGTCCAGAAGCTATTGAGTTTAACCCATAATGTCAGTAACTTGCCCCCTAAACATGTGCTGTTTTTTTTTTTTTTTTTTTTTTTTTTTTAAATAACTAGCTTCTGAGGATACCATGGTAAGCTTTACACTGCACTGGGCTCTGGGGAGAGCTCCATTTTGACCTTCCGGACACTTAATACTTCAAAGGCTTCTATCTCCTGATCGGAGCACCAAAAAGAAGAAAGGAAAACAGCTTTGCAAAGGGCAAGAAGAGATCTCTAAGTCAAATAAATGCAGAAAAATTGTGTTTAGCACAATTGCTACTTTAAAGGAGTAGTTAATTTCAGCTCCCCTATCACCTCCCTCCTCTACCCCCCTCCTGTCATTCCCCTCTCACCCCGCTCACCTTTTTGAGGAATATAGACATTTTTCCACACCAGTTGCCATATTGTTTCCCTTTAAAGCAACGAATCCCTCCATACGCCTATGAGTTTAAATAGGAAGTCCAAGCCGTTGTGTTTTTTATCTTAAAATGTTTAATACTGGATTGAAGTTGGTGGGTCTTCGGAGCTGACCCCCATTAATTTCAGCTCTGGGGACACCATGCTTTCGAAGGCTCTTACCTCCTTAGTGGGTGCGGTAGCCACTCCTGGGTACACTATATGGCTGCTTTTCAATGCTCCCGGACCCTGAGGGCCAATAGGAATCCGTGATGTCATCAGGTGCGGTTTCCTATTGGCCCATGTGACGATGGAGCTGAAAACTGCAATGTAAATATCTCGTGAAGCAGGGGGGCCCCGGAGCTGAAATGAATGGGGGTTCAGCTCCGCAGAGCCCCAGCTTCAACCCTGTATTAAAAAATGAAGAAAACGACTTGGGTTGATCCTTTAACTCATAATGTTAGTATATTGCATCCGAGCGCGCATTTGTATTAAAAAACATGACCTCTAGCTTCTGAGGTTTTCATGTTAACCTTTCGACTGCACTGGGCTCTGGGGAGAACTCCATTTTAACCTCCCGGACACTTAGCATTTCAAACGCTTATCTCCGGAGCAAAGATAAAATAAAAATACAGAGATTTCTTAACCCTTTGAGTGCCCCATGACATAGTGACTATGTCATCCTCAAAGGGTCTGTCGGTTTCCAGGTTTTTAAAACATGCTCAGTACAACTGTTTTTTAATAAAAATGTGCCCAAATGCCCGCACCCTCTTCTGAAGGGTAATGGGAAAGTGTACAATGCAAACTCCTTTAGGACCAAAGTGTATATAATGGCAGTGACGATGGGGTCACATCTGGGTGATTGATGCCTTTCTTACCACACTGTGTATATCACAGGTAAATATTAAATACTGTTGTCTATATTTGACGGTCGCCTCCTGGAAGCATGTGTGACTCAGAGATAGGCCAAGAGTGACCGAATGGCAGTGACATTCCCTGGGTTACATCTGGGCGATTGATGTCTTTTACCATAATCCGTCACCTACAAGTATTTTCAAATAACTTTTTAAAACATGTAACGTAAACATGGTACGCCGAGATTTGGGAGGGGTTTGATTTCCACTGACTGGCTGTACTAGCTCCTTGCTGATCACACAGAGTCCCCCCTCCTCATCTCTCCCTAACTTTAATGGTTCTCTGATAAGGACAGGGTGGGATAAAGGGGAAGAAAACACTTCCCCCATTTACGCCCCCCCCCCCCCCCCCACCCACCCCCCAAGAAATGCCATTTGTCATTATTTTCAAAAGAAACCAAAACCAGCCCAATCTTCCCAAAATGTTGTTCTTTGGCCGGCTACCTGGAGATTGCAGGGGAGGGACACCAGAAATGACCAGATGTGATGTGCAAAGTCCAGGTGACCTCATGTCCAGGAGGAGGGGAGGTCCTGCTCAACCTCTGAACATCTGGGGTCCTGCCAGAGGTGAGGGAGGATAAAGAATACTGTAATGAAGGAGGAGGAGTATAAAATGATGGGCAAGAATGAAAGGAGGAGGGAAAATGGGGAAAACAAACAAGGGAAGGGGTGGAGTGGGGCAGATCTGGGAGGAGAAGAGAATATAGAAAGGGTGAAATTTAGGAGGAAAGAGGGGGAACTGGAGAAAGAGGGAGGGAGATTATAGAGAGGAGGGGGAGACAGCAGAGAAAACTGAAGGAAGATGTCAAAATGAGTTGTGAGAGAGAGATGTGGGGGGAGATATCCGGAGAAGGAGGAGCAAGCAAGTGCACAAGAAGAAGGAAATGAGGGGGGAGAGGAAGAAGTGATGGTGAAATGTGAGAAGTGGAGGAGTGGCAGTGTATGGGAGTGACAGAGGCTGGTTAATACCTTCCGGGGTGACAGGAGCAGCTGCAACCGGGTTGTGTGTGTGTGCATGAAAAGAGAGGTGGGGAGTGCAGAAGGGAGACAGAGGGAGCAGAAAAGAAATATCTCAGGTCAGGAGAGAGGAGGAGGAGGGTTTGAGTGTCAGGGAGAGGAAGGAGTCAGCTGACACTGAGTCACTGAGCAGCACACGTCCAGGCAGCCTCTCCCTGCACTCACTCCGGTGCCTGTGGGATCACTATCCGGAATATCCAGTAATTGATCTGTTATACAGTGTATATACCGCTGGAGATGGCTTATTATCAGCAGCAGCAGCCACAGCAGCCACAGCAGCCACAGCAGCATCGCCCCCCCGCGAACAACATGCAAGACCAGTCCTTCCTGTGGAATGTCTTCCAGAGGTGAGTGCAGAAGGGGCCCGCTGTATATCACCGCTGTATATCACTATATCATCTTCTTGGGTTTTTATATATCAGTTGCTATGAAATACATAAGCTGTGTATATTTGTATTGCCCTATCATATATCCAATCCTCAAGCGGCTCCTGCACATTTATCCTAAACGCACTCGATCCCACAAAGCACAGGACCCCCCTAACACCCAGCCCACACAGCACAGGGCCCCCCCCACACCCCCCCCCCCAAGCACACGACCCCCCCAACACCCCCCCCCCCAAGTACAGGGCCCCCCCCCCCCTTACACCATCCTTTAAAGCAGTGATGCTCAAACTCAGTCCTCAAGGCTACCAACAGGTAAGGTTTTAAGGATATCCCTTCTTCCGCACAGGTGGCTGTTATTTTGATTGAGCCACCTGTCCTGAAGCCTGGAAATCCTTAAAACCTGACCTGTTGGTGGCCCTTGAGAACAGAGTTTGAGCGTCACTGCTATAAAGCCCAGGACCCCCCCCCCCCCCCAACACCCATTTTATAAAGCCCAGGACCCCCCCAAACACCCATCCTATAAGGCACCGGATGCCCCCAACACTGATCCTATAAGGCACCGGACGCCCCCAGCACCCATCCTATAAAGAGCAAAACCCAACACCATCCCAAAGCACAGGCCCTAACTTCGATCCATCAATCCACCACATTCTTCTCAGTGGATCCTTCTGTCCCGAGTGTGAGGTAGGTGACACCTTCACATCGGCTGCCAAGTGGGATCACCAATTCTACAGTCATCATTTTCTCCTTTTCTACGTCGGTACGATCAAGATCTTGCATGTTCCATGGACTTCAGTTGGGTCACTGTCTTACACACTTAAGCTGCGCTCTCCGGACTTTATCATCCTAGGCGCAGTACCTCTGTATTTAGAATGAATGGCAGGGAACACAGGGGGGCTCAACTCCAGTCCGCAAGCCCCCAACAGGTCAGGTTTTAAGGATATTCCAGTTTCAGCACAGGTAGTTCGACTGAGCTTGAGCCACCTGTGCTGAAGCTGGGATATCCTGAAAACCTGACCTGTTGAGCGGAGGGTTGCTTGAGGACTGGAGTTGAGCCCCCCTGCTAACATGTCCCATCAGCACCACCATCAGACTGTGCTCACCCTCATTGCCATTGTGTTGCACTAATTTTCATCACATTCACCTGCGTACACTTGTCAGTTGCCCCTATTGACTTCAGAGGAATCCTACTCTTTAAAATAAGGAATATCAATCCTGCAACCATTTTGCATACAACTAAGTTAAAGCAGCATAGCATGTGTTTTTGTTTGGTTTGTTTTTTAATGGGGAAACAAGGGATCGCGTTAATTTTAGCTGAGGGGACACCCTGCTTCCCAAAATACATAGTTGAGTAGGGGGTGCCGGTAGCAGCTCTGCTGGTTTACAGCTCCCGGTCACTTGGGCTTCTAGGCCGCAAGGGATGACATCATGGCTTCCTATTGGACCGTGTCTCACGGAAGCCTTAAATCCGCCATTTTGATAGCCCCAGACAGACCAGCCAAAGCTGCTACCGGCACCCCATACGGATGTAAGTATCTCGGGAAGCAAGGGGTCCCCAGAGCTGAAATTAATGCAGGTTTTCCCATAAAACAGGAATTTCACTCAAAAAGAAAAAGTAGGTGAAGAAGCTAGAGAAGGCTGAAGTTCAAGCCTTCTTCTTTCCTTGTCACCAGCCATGTTCGTCTATAGCATTTCTATGTCTACTTCTACATTCAAGTGGGTCTTTAAAGGTGGATAGAGAGGGTGCTAGTCGGGTATTGAGGGGAAGGGCATTCCAGGAGTGTGGGGCAGTCAGTGAGAAAGGTTTAAGGTGGGAGAGGGCTTTAGATACAAAGGGGGTAGAGAGAAGACATCCTTGAGCAGAACGCAAGAGTCGGGATGGTGCAATTATAAAATGTTTTACCAGGAATTATAGGCTAAAGCAGTAAAATTCATGGCATTATTGAAAACCCTGCTCTCTGATTGGTTGGTTAAAATTCCGGGCATTATCCAATCAGTAATGCCCGGAATTTTAGCAGCTTGCAAAGTGCAGTTTTCAATGTGTTTATTTCCAGCCAGTAAGTGGCTGTCTGCAGTTTCTTTGTGGCTGCAGTTTGTGAGTGTGTGCTGTTGTGTTATATATCTGTGTGTGTGTGTGGAGGTGTTGTGTGTATAGAAGTGTTGTGTGTGTGTGTGTGTGTGTGTAGAGGTTCTGTGTTGTGTATAGAGGTGCAGTGTTGTGCTGTGTTGTGTGTAGAGGTGGGTGGTGGGGGAGAGTGCAAAGTTTAGTAAGTGGCTGCATTTTTTTTATTGTGGCTGCAGCGTGTGTGTGTGTGTGTGTGTTGTGCTGTTGTATGTGTAGCAGCAGTTTGTGTGTGTGTATAGAGCTACTGTGTGTGTGTGTGTGTGTGTGTGTGTGTGTGTGTGTGTGTGTGTCCAGCGCAGATGTTTATGGGTGTGCATGTTTGTGTGTAAAAGCTGCTGTGTTGTGTGTGTAGAGGTGCTGCGTCTGTGTAGGAGGGGGGTGCTGTGTGTGTGTGTGTGTGTGTGTGTGTGTGGTGTGTGTGTGTGTGTGTTGTGTGTGTGTGGGTGGTGTGTGTGTGTGTGTGTGTGTGTGTGGTGTGTTGTGTGTGTGTGTGTACACAGAGGGGGCGGCAGTGAGTGGATAAGATAGCTGCAGTGTAAGCGTATATAGAGGTGGTTTCATCATGTTTACCATTTTATTTTAATTAAAAAATCTATTTAACTATACAAAGGTGTCTATTATTTATGAAAAAAGTCTACATTTAGCCTATAATAGTAATAATCCCCTCAGAACAGGGCATTACTGGCCAATAATGGCCTGGCTGGGCTAAAGTCCCTCGGCTTCGCCTTGGGCCTTCAACTCTTCCAGCCAGGGCATTATTGGCCAGTAATGCCCTGTTCTTCGGGGATTATTACTTAAGAAATAGATTGAGTTACCTCTTGTTTTCAAGTATGTCCTGGGCATAGATTTATGATGACATACTGTACATAGTTACAGTGAGTGAAAAGGGTTATACATTATATACAAGACATTGCATGCACAGTTAAAGATATGTTATAGGCGTATATAACAGTTACAGATCAGATTAAAATGTGTGAGAGCCTTAGTTTTGAAAGAGAGAAAGATGAGGGATGCCCCAATTTGGTTGTAACTCCTGGCAGATCTATACAATAACTTTGAGAAGTGTAGGCAATTCTCAAATTAACATGCAAGAACGTTTTAATCGTGCTAAACTATGTATTGTTTTAAATCCAGAATCCACTAGTTTACCGTTAGTGATAACATATCAGTGTTCTTCTAACTTGAGCATGCGCAAAACTGACATTAAAACAGCAGTCCGCCCTGATCACCATTTGTTTAGTTGCATGTTTTACTTTAATAGTCTTGCCTTTTCCAACGCTGTTTTTTTAATATAAATAGGATGCCAAGTTTAAAAGATATTCAAGTTTAAAATATTCTTTGTCCAGGATGGACACAGGGAGTCTCACTGATATATTTTTTTTTTTTTTTTTAAACATAAATCCCTGCTCTTCTACTGAAATTATTATTTTTTGCTTCAAAAGCCACACATCGAATTGATTTTTGGTCTTTGGAGGTTGATGCCTCTGTTGTTGGAGTTTGGCTTTGAGGCCCAATGTTGAATAGCTATTGAACTATTCAATGAAAATTGGCAAGGTGTTTTATTCCCGAGAGCTATTACTTGCTACGTATGACTGTGTGTCTACAGGAAACGGATAAGAGGTTTTTTTGTGGGGGGGAGGGGGAGGTGTGGGGGGGGGGAGGTGCGGGGGGGGTGGTTTCACACAGGCAATATTTTAATACTAGGGTTTGTCAAGGAAGATCTTTTATTGCAATGGTAGGGAATTCCCCATGTAATTTAATAGAGGTCAACCATAAACATCTTGATTGCTGGCAACTTATTTATTTTTTAACAGAGAAGTAATCAACTCGTAGCATCTACACTTGTTAAAGGTATAGAT
This sequence comes from Ascaphus truei, assembly GCA_036426205.1. Classification (NCBI taxonomy): domain Eukaryota; kingdom Metazoa; phylum Chordata; class Amphibia; order Anura; family Ascaphidae; genus Ascaphus; species Ascaphus truei. The sequence continues at coordinate 184,210 of WSYH01000223.1, forward strand.
GGCTTATTCCATGTTTGAATTTGGTACTGCTCACATCAGAAGTCGCACTAGATGTTTCTAGGAAGTAAATGGTTGTGTGTGTGTGTGTGTGTGTATACACTGATTTTGGAGAGTCAACTCCAGTATATACTATGCGCTTACATCCCCCACGGAGGCAGAGCTGTCAGTCACCGCTCTGTTAACGAGTTTGCGCCCCCACAATGCATTGCATAGCTCTTCTCAAGGCATTGTGGGGGCGCAGTCTGACAGTGGATTTGATAACTGACAGCTCTGCTTCTGTGTTGGATGCAAACGCTCAAATTAGCCCCATTCGTACTAATACACAGGCTAATTTAGAGGGTCCTAGGCATGTTTCACGCATCTAAGACGTGTACAAGTCACCTCTGGCTCATATGAACCATGACCTGGATCTAGTAAAACAATCTACAGACATTCACATGTTCTAACGGTTAAAGGTACGGTCTATCCTCGGACCAAAATGAACTGCGGCCAATCACCTTTAAATAGTTCAATCTGGGTCACCGGTGACTAATTTAAAATCACATTGCTTATACTGTACACTAGGCTTTTTTAAAAATTATTATTATTTTATTAATTTAAAAAAAAATAGTTTGCAAACATGAAGTTGTGATGAGAGAAGCAGTCACGGTAACACCTTCCCTACCATTTTTAACGTTTCAGCATTTAATTTGCTTAACCTACAGCGCGCCCTGCAACATAAACTAAAAAAAAAAAATCGCCGATGTTGACGCTCATCGCCCTACGTTGTCCCCTTTTTTTGAGACTTTCCTGCCATCAGGGATGTGTCGGGACATGTGCTTTGATGGCTAATTTAGTAATCGCATGACCCCCTGTAGTGTCCCTTGTCCTCTGTTGCTAGGGAAAAGCCTGACTGTAATGAATGGATGTCTTTATTTATATAGAAGGCCATGATCATTGAACAGTTCTACTGAAAAGTAAATTGTATGAATTTAGTAGAAGTTGCAAAATAATACATGTAATGTTTTGTATCAAGAATCCGGTCGTACCGGTTCATTTTATCACTTCAAAAAAGTATTCCAAGATTTTATGTATGTACAGTATGTCTTTATTTATGTAGCGCCATTAATGGACATAGCGTGTCACAGCAGTAATACACGTGACAATCATATAAATAACAAATAATACAGATAACACATAATGGGAAGAAGTGCTTCAGACATAAAAGTAACATTTAGGAAAAGGAGTCCCTGCTCCGAAGAGCTTACAATCTAATTGGTAGGTAGTAAGAACGTACAGAGACAGTAGGAGGGAGTTCTGGTAAGTGTGTCTGCAGGGGGCCAAGCTTTATGTATCAGGTGTATAGTATTAGCCACGGAGCTACTTGTATGCTTCGTTAAGCAAGTATGTTTCAAGGTGGATCTTTAAAGGTGTATAGAGAGGGTGCTAGTCGGGCATTAAGGGGAAGGGCATTACAGGGGTGTGGGGCAGTCAGTGAGAGAGGTTTAAGGTGGGAGAGGGCTTTAGATACAAAGGGCGTAGAGAGAAGACATCCTTGAGCAGAACGCAAGAGTCGGGATGGTGCATAACGAGAAATTAGGGATGAGATGTAATGTATTGGGGCAGAAGAGTGTAACGCTTTAAAAGTGAGGAGAAGAATGGAGTGTGAGATGCGGGATTTGATAGGAAGCCAGGAGAGTGATTTCAGCAGGGGAGATGCGGAGACAGATCTAGGAAAGAGTAGAGTGATTCTGGCAGCAACGTTTAGGATAGATTGTAGGAGGGAGAGGTGAGAGGCAGGAAGGTCGGACAGCAGGAGGTTACAGTAATCAAGTGAAGAAGAATCAGGCACACGGTCTTCATCAATGAAAAGGGAGTTTATTGTGCCAAGAAATCCAACGTTTCGGCAGTAATACTGCTTTTCTCAAGGTGTAGGCCTACACCTTGAGAAAGGCAGTATTACTGCCGAAACGTTGGATTCCTTGGCACAATAAACCCCCCTTTTCATTGATGATTAAGACCATGTTTCTGATTCTTCTTCACTGGATCACTTTGGGACGCACCGGCGGTTAAGTACCCCACTATCACCTGTATGTTTGAGTGCGTGCACTACCATCATTTCATGGTTACTGTAATCAAGACGGGAGAGAATGAGGGTCTGAGTCAGAGTTTTAGCAGTCGAGCAACAGCGGAAAGGGCGTATCTTTGTTATATTGCGGAGGAAAAAGCAACAGGTTTTAGATACGTTTTGAATGTGACGAGCATGTGAGAGAGGAGTAGAGTGTGACCCCCTAGGCAGCGTGCTTGCTTTACTGGGTATATGACTGAACTTCCAACAGTAATGTGGAAGGAGGTAGTGTGGACAGGTTTGAAATGAAATATGAGGAGCTCTGTTTTTGACATGTTTAAGTCGGTGGAGGTCCATTCAGGATAATATCGCAGAAAGCCATTCAGAAAACTTTGGTCTGTATAGCAGGTGTAAGGTCAGGGGTAGAAAAGTAAATTTGTGTGTCATCAGCATAGAGGTGATATTTTAACCCAAGAGATGTTCTAGAGAGAGTGTGTACACAGAAAAGGGTAGAGGTCTCAGGACAGAGCCCTGGGGTACACCCACAGAGAGATCAATGGAGGTGGTGTTAGCAGAAGAGACACTGAAAGTACGATGGGAGAGGTAAGAGGAGATCCAGGATAGAGCTTTGTTATGAATACCAAGAGTATGGAGAATGTGAAGGAGGAGAGGGTGGTCCACGGTATCAAATGCTGCAGAGAGGTCGAGTTATATGAGCAGAGTGTAATGACCTCTGTCTTTGGCAGCATGAAGGTCATTCGTTATTTTAGTGAGGGCTGTTTCAGTGCAGTGAGCAGTGCGGAAGCCAGATTGTAGAGGGTCTATGAGAGAGAATAGGTGGTGAGAAAATGGAGCAGGCGAGAGAATACAAGGCGTTCAAGGAGTTTAGAGGCAAAAGGCAGGAGGGCGACAGGTCGATAGTTAGAAAGACAGGTAGGGTCAAGCTTGCTGTTTTTGAGTAATGGTATGATTGTTGCATGTTTTGAAGGAGGAGGGAAAGGTACCAGAGTGAAGGGAGGAGTTAAAAATCTATGTGAGCGTAGGGATTATAGTAGGAGCAAGAGGTTTTAGGAGTTGGGAGGGAATGGGGTCCAGAGGGCAAGTGGTAGAGGGAGAAGAGGTCAACACTGACATATCCTCCTCTGTGACAGTGGAAAAAGAGTCAAGGAAGGCAGGAGGAGAGTTAGGAAGCAGTGTAAGATGGGAGGAGGAAACAGAGGGGATGTTCTGACGTATGGATCCACCTTGTCCTTAAAATAGTCAGCAAAGTCCTGAGGTGAGATGGAGGAAGAAGAAGATGAATAGTTTTTGTAAATTAAGGCCTGAAAGCCTAGCTGTTTAAAGCAGAACACCTACTAAAACTGGATATACAATAATTATATCCCCCCGGCGTCTTGGGTGCCCATACCAAACTTATTGAACACTTGGATTGTAAACTCTTCATTGCAGGGGCTCTGCTTCCTAATGTTACTTTTATGTCTCAAGCGCTTAACCCCATTGTGTTACGTTGTGTATTACTACTGTGAAGCGCTATATAAATAAAGATCTACAGTATATGCAGCAATTTTAATGTTGCATTAAACATGGCAAAGTTGTAAGGCTATTTTTTGTTGAATTGTGTTTAAAAAATAAATAAATAATAATTTAAAGCGGGAATCCTATCTCGGGGTTTCTCTTTTTTTTTACCTTTTTAAAGGACGATAATTTTTGTCTTGTACACATACGGTAGATGCAGCCAAATATATTTGTAGCAGTCTTTTTACTTTATAGGTGTGTCTTTTGGTCTTCTGTCTGTTTGTGTAATCTGTTTCCAGGATGACTAATGCACACACCACAATTCCCCCATTCTCACTCCTCTGTAAGAGAAGAAGTGACCCCTTGTAAGCACATTGGAATGTGAGCACATTCCCTGAGCCCTATAGGCCTGCATTGGTGTGCTGCTCCTGTGAAGTCTATAGCTAACCTGTTCGTTTCTTGTGTGCTGTTTTATATTCATTATAATTCCCTTTTTTATTTATTATACAGTGTGCTTTCATCCAGGGAACTTCCAAATGAAACCTCTCGTTATCGCCTGCAGTCGTGTTGGTTGTGTTTTCACTTTTCTTGGATATGCAGTAGGCCCAAATTAAAGAATTTATTAGTGTAATTTAGTGAAGGGGCTTTAAAAAAAAAAAAAAAGCACAGGCTACTTTTAAAATAGGTCTAAATTAAATTGGGTCAAAGCTCAGTAGACCTGTATGTTATAAAGTTTTAAGGCAGCAATCCTCCCTCCCCACCACACCCCCAAATAATGTTTTTTACCTTAGAAGTACACCACCCCTGCCTAACTCTCTTGCTGGTAATATTACCTTTTAATTTTTTGTAGTAGTAAAATAAAAATGACTACTAACATGACCATGGGGTCACCAATAGAAAGTTGAAACGGCATCACCTGATGACATTGCAACTTTTCCGTTGGTTGCTGTAGTGAGCCTGAGCCTGCCATTTTGTGTCCACTAGGCAAGTATCCTCTCTCTAAGGGCCCCACGGTTTCCAGGCAATTAAAGAGAGGGGTAAAAAAAAAAAAGAGATCCCAAAAAGTTTTCAAGCAACGCGGTTCAAGAAACCCAGTGGTTCACTCGGCCTGGGCAAGTGGAACATTGGGGGTGACTTGTGGAGCTGAGTGTGCAGCTTCTGCAGAACATCTTCGGAGAGTAGAGCAGCGATTGACAGCTCTGCTCCCTCAAGTCACACCACATAATGCCTTGTATAGCTTTGATGCAAGGCATTGTGGGGCTCGACTTCAGGAAGCAGAGCAGTGATTGACTTTTTAGTTTCTGAAGAAGTTCACACATGGTCTACCTTGACATGGTTGCAGGTCTAACATGTTTTGGCCAGAAGATTGAACTAAATGACCCATACTTCTGAGAAGAAAAAACATATAGAAATAAATCAAATCATTTGCCGTATTGGCTGTACATTGGGGCTTCTGTGTTTTCTGTTGTATATTTGGAGGTTCTGCAGCAACTAGTCTTTTCCTGCACAAATATATTTATATATTTAAAATGCTCATACTGAAGTGCCAGTCACCTACATCTAACCTTTTCACTGCCAGAATTCCCAGCTCACGGTAAAAAGATTAAACATTTATTTATTTATAAAATGTTTTACCAGGAAGTAATACATTGAGAATTACCTCTCGTTTTCAAGTATGTCCTGGGCATAGAGTTATGATGACAAATAATACATTGTTACATAAGGGAACAGGGTATACATTATATACAAGACATTGCATGCACAGTAAGAGATAATATATATTATAGGCGTATCTAACAGTTACAGACCAGATTAAAATGTGAGACGGCTTTAGTTTTGAAAAACCTCCACTGGTGGTGACTGTGAGAGTCTCCGGTAGACTGTTCCAGTTTTGGGGTGCACGGTAAGAGAAGGAGCGGCCGGATACTTTGCTGAACCTTCGGACCATGAACAGTCTTTTGGAGTCTGATCTCAGGTGATAGGTGCTGCATGTGGTTGGGGTGAGGAGCTTGTTCAGAAAGCTGAGTTGCTAGCCCAGAAAGTATTTGAAGGCAAGACAGGAAAGATGAACTTTGCGCCTAGACTCAAGTGATGGGCAATCTAGTTCTTTGAGCATTTTGCAGTGATGTGTTGTATTTGCAATGGAGAACAAAACGGCATATTGAATTGTAGAGGGTGTCAAGTTTGCTACGGTGGGTTTGGGGTGCCGAGCCGTATACTACAGGTGCGCAGACGAGTATTATAAAACTTGCCTTGGAAAATCTGGGGCAATAGCCATAGTCGATAATTGGCATTAACATCTGCTGTGCGATACGCTTTCTGACCAGCAGACTTTGGGAGTATTTGTTCCTGTAAAGTACACCTAGTTTGGCATAGGTTTTAGATGTCAGGGTATCAATGTGCATCCCAAATGTTAAATGAGAATCAAACCATATGCCCAGGTGTTTAAAACTAGTGACAGGGGTTAGGGAGGTATTAGCGTTGGTTCTGATGTTGAGCTCAGTCACTGGAAGCTTTAAAAATTTAGCCTTGGTCCCAAATACCATTGTTACAGTCTTGTCAGTGTTTAAAAACATTTTTTTTTGGGGGGGGGGGGGAGAATACAATTTTCAAGTCTCAGTCAGATTGAAGCATGTGTTCAAGGTTGACGAGGCTATGGCACTGTGCATATAAGATTGTGTCATCTGCATACATGTGTTTTGAGGCTCCCTTACAAGCTGTAGGAAGATCATTGATGAACACCATGAAGAGTAGGGGCCCCAGAACTGAGCCTTGCGTTACACCAGAGGTGATATCCAAGGGGTTGGAGTTAAAGCCTGAGATAGACACATCTAGCTGATGGGTAGGAATGAAACCAGTTTAAAGCATGGTTCCCTATTCCAGAGCACTGGAGTTTGTTTAGCAAGATAACATGTCAACAGTATCAAAAGCCTTTGTAAAATCTAGGGCTATTGCACCAGTAAGTTGTTCCATTCCAGACTGGATCTCATTACAAACTTTTAGCAGGGTAGTTGCCGTGGAGTGTTTGGGGCGAAAGCCAGATTGGAATTGGCTAGGGAAATTTGTCTTGGTATAGTAATCGCTTAATTGGGAGTGGACACATTTTTCCATTACTTTGGATAGAATTGGGAGAAGAGAGATTGGCCTGTAGTTTGAGGCAGGTATTTTGTCCCCACTTTTAAAGATTGGGACAACTCTGGCAGTTTTCCAGGTTTTAGGGATATGGCCTGCAGACAGAATAGAGTGACATTCCACTGTCCTTACTGCACTGTGGTCCTTGGAGGGACGGCCCCTTTAAAACACTGGTGAATGTTTGCACATTTCAGCAGTAAAGTAGGATAACATTGAACAGTGTAAACCCTGCTCCTACAAGCCTGGAGAAACACGCTGTAACTATGCACACTGCTTGTTGCAGCTATGCACTCTGGGGAATTTACAGCATAGCCTTAAGCTTGCAGCCACATTCAGCTGGTGCAAACTACATGTCACAAGTCACCGCTACTTTTTTCTCGCTCATCCTTCTTGGATAACTTATTATTGAACTCTCCAGCAGTTTTCTTGCTTTTTTTTTTTTTTTTTGTCCTATCGATGGATGTAATATTAATTTGATTTACTTTTAAAATTGTCCTATGCTTACCAATTTTCTACAAAGCTTTTGCAGGCCCCTGCTGACGATGAAAGAGTTAAGCGCTTTACATCGCCACCGCTTCAGCTAGTAGTAGCTGTTTATTCATGCGGGTAGTAACACCAGTTGTATAAACAGTGTGGGTGGGTATGGTTGTCTTACAACGCTTTTGTGCGGGTAGGATGGGATAACTCCACACAGAAATATGTCATGGCCTGTGCATTGGGATATATTCAAATGCTAAATTGCATAAGAACTGCCAGTAGTGGCCCAGCCCAGTATCTTGTCTCCAGCCGTGCAAGTACTGGAAGCTAATTCAATGCAGTATCACCCACTCCCTGCCTCCATAATGCCAGACACGCCACTTAAGGACTTTCCTGTACATGAATAGATTGAATCCTCTTTGAAAGCTGCTAATGCTGTTTGCTGTCACAACGTTTTAGTGGCAAGCACGTTTCGGAGGTCGGTTGTGCACTGAGTGAGAGAGAGCTTCCTTCTGTTTACTTCATATATAAAATACAAATGCATGTATTTCTTTTGAGGATGATCCCATCTTCCCTAGCCCTTGTTATGTGGGACTTTGTGAAGAACTGTTCCCTATTTCTTCTACTCCACTGGAGAATTTGTACAATTCCATCGTGTCTCCCCATAGTTGTTGTGAACTTTGGGCTGTTGATTATGGCAGAGGTGCTAACATTTTTGCAGCTGCCCCCGGTGCTTGCGCCCCCCGTACCTCCGTTCCCCGCGTCAAATGATGCCGCGGGGTCATGTGACATCACTTCACCCTGCGGCGTCATTTGACGATGCGTTGCCATGGCGATGCGTCAGCAGCCGTCTGAATCCCGGTAAATAATAGGTTGCAGAGGTCTCACACGATCTCCCGGCATTTAATTTAAATGCCGTGGGGAAGAGCGCAGGACCTCTGCAACCACCGCACCCCCCCCCCCCCCTACAAAATCTCCCGCCCACCCCTGGGGGGCGTGCCCCCCCAGTTTGTGCACCGCTGGATTATGGAATTGATAGAGTTTGGCACTTGTAGGACTAAAGCGTGTTATTTTGTGGTTGGCCACAGACCCTTCCCACAATTACTTCAAATACTGACCTCTTCCCCCTACACACTTGGCCGTCAGTTACCACCACCTGCTCATTTCATTCAACCTCCATTCGGGTAGGGCCTTTTTCAGGCCTAGCCCATCAGACGCTCCATTCATTTCTCAATTATCTCCATGCGTCCTTCTGTCCATAGGACGCACACACCATTGTAAATGAATGCAAAGAAGTACACTTCAGCCATGTTAACCTTGTACAAGTAGTATAAATGGTACAGTGCTGTGAGTTAACAATAAGGGACTGAAGTTTGCTATAATAGATGGCTCCCAGCTAGAGGGCCTGTGATGTAGAGCAATATTCTGTAGGGTCCGTGGCTCTGGATGTGTTAAAAGTAGCCAAACAGCATGTCATTGCCAACTGGGTTGTATAGCGAGCTGTATTACTGGAAGTAAGGTGAATATGGAATTCAAAGTGGTGTTTCATATACAGGAAATGCTGTATAATTTGAGTAAATGTTTTCTTTTTCTGTAAGGTGAAGTAAGGATCCATATACCCTTAACTGTATGCTGAGCTGAAGCCTGATTTTCCTTCAAGTTTACTCTCCATTATAACGCGAGATAATAAATAGTCCATATTGCTTTCAGCCAGTTGACTATAAGTGACAATGTATAATTCTACATGCTTATCGAAACTGGCAACCGTTTGGTGCTCCTGTTCTAAATCTTTAATAATCCTGATTGTGTGCCTAACTAAATGGCCACCTTCTGACAATATGCTGCGGTCAGTGATATACTGCAGCTTATATGTAACATTATATTATGAAGTGTAACACATTGTTGCTGTTTTCAGAGTAATAGACAGTCTGCTGTTTGGAACACAGCAACAGTTCTGTTTGTGATACTTTGTTGCCAAAGGGCAGAGCTCAAAAAGGTGTGTGAGAGCCTATTATTCAAGACTCGCCCCCCATCCTGACTGTTTGATCTGTGGTATGTCAACCCACTGAAACCTGTGTATCTCCTGGTATTCAAGACCCTTTACAATTTACGCTGCTAAATTGCCCCCCAAGCCCTTTTGAAATCCTAGTTCGCAAAATCTGCCTCCCCTTTTCTAAGCCTATTCTTATTGCTGGCATGTACCGCCCCCCTAAAAGCACACTACAATCCCTGACTGATATCACCCAGTTTCTTGGCTCAATTTCCTCTCTGAACGAGAAGAGTGAGCTGTTAGTTCTTGGGGATTTCAACTACAATTGACTCGACCCTAAAAACAACAAAATTCAGATACAACTCAAGTCACTTAACTTAATTCAACTAATTTCCCAACCCACACGGACAAGCCTGAAATCTCACAACCATTACTTGCCAGACTGGATTCTCTCCTCTAGTCCCAACAGAATCCAATCCTCTGGCACCCTTCCTGACATTTTCAGTGACCATGCAATAGTGTACTGTGTAAGGAAAATCAGATCACCCCAATCAAGCCCAAAAGTTCTCTGCACTAGAACATTCAGAAACTTTAACCCACAACAGTTTCTGGTTGACCTTACCAACTGCCCTTGGTACAGAAACGATTTAATTTCGGACCCCGATTATGCACTCCGCTATTGCTTCGGCCTCCTGTGTAGAGCCCGTCCCCGCACTGGAAGTTCGGCGTGTGATGTGCAGGAGAGGAAGTGTACAACAAAAGACATAAAAGCCCAAAGCTACATCCAATATCATAAAAATACACAGTGAAATAATACCTATATATTCTCTTGAAAAGGGTAATTTAGTTAAACCCTTTAGCCAACGCATTATTATCCTGCAAGCCACATCAAGGCATGACCAAATTTGCAGGTCCTAACACTACCTGATTAAAATTGAAATTTACCTCTATATTAAGAGGGAGAATGATCACATTGGATCTGTCCAAACCCAGCAACATGAAAAAGACCTGCTAACTTAAAGTGGGGAGGGTCTAGCTTAAACCCTGGGGGGGCACAAACCTAAAGGAGAGGAGGTAATCTGACATGCAAGGTGGGTGGGGGAATGTGAGATGCAAGGGGAGGTGTGAGATGCCGGGGGGGGGGGGGGGGGGTGGTGTGTGTGATGCCGGGGGGTGGGTGAAGGGGGTGATGTGTGTGAGTTGCTAGGAGGGGGGGGCAGAGAGTGATGTATGAGGTGCAGGGGGGAGAGGGTAAGGGGAGGGGGGAAGAGGGTGATGTGTGAGGTGCAATAAATAAACTATGCTGTCTCAAACAAATGTTATTAGTTCTTAATAGGAATTTATTCAGTGTTTTTGTTTTTTTTAAGTGGTGGTGGGGCTTGGTGGCGAGTATATATTTTTTTGATTGGGTGAGTAGCTTTATGTGTAATTTGTCAAGCCCTGCTAATGCCAATTATAGACCGTTGGGACATAGTATATGGCAAAGCACCCCAAACTCACCTTAGCAAACTTGATATCCTCTACAATTCAATATTCCGCTTTGTCATCCAATGCAACCACAACACACATAACTGTTATAGTTGGTGCACGTTGTGAGGTACCTGCCCAGGTGCTCCAGCACCCGGTTATGGCCGAAAACAAAAGGGATCCACTAATCCAGTGACATCTGTCGGCGTAGCCTCTGCATGGAGTGAACTCCGGTAGGAGTGTCTCACCTTTGATAGTCTATGATAGTGTGATGGTGGTCCTGCTCCAGACCACAGTCCGCAAATCGCTGGGTGGCGTCTTCAAATGGCACTATACACTAACTGTATACAGCTACAGGGGAAATGTCCCTAGCTAGGGGTTTCCCTGTAGCAACCACAATCTGATTAGGTGAGTGGGGCCTATCTTTGATCTAAAGGGTTAATCTGGCCTAGTCTGGATGCCACGGACACCCAGCCAGGACAGAGAAAGGGAAGGTAGGGACTTTCCCTTTCTCTGTCCTGGCTCCAACTGTCAGTCCCCTTAACTGTCAGAATTCTAACTGCCATGCATCTGTCAACCCTATTGGTTGCCTGGCAACGTGGTCTGCAGCCCCTGAGACTGCTGGGACTTGTAGTTCCCCTGCTGTTAGGCTACTCCTAATAGCCACTGCTTGCGCATGCTACTGCGCATCCCCTCACACTCTCCCCAGCCTCCGCTGCTTATGGAAAGTTAAGGGGACAAAGGTAAGGGGACCAGGGGGGCCCAGGCTATAGTTACATACACCTGTAACCAGGTCCCGCGTCGTCGTCCCCCCTCCTTTAACCCTCCGATGGCGACGGGGATAGGTCTGGGAGGGTGATGTGGGCGAGCGGGTTGCCAGAGACCCGCAGCGGTAGAGGGCGCGCCATGTCAGGGAGGCTTGCGCATGCGCAGCAGAGCACCCGGCGGCCATTACAAGTGTCACGCTTGCACAGAAGCTACACAGTTGCGGCGGCCATTACATACATGCTCCGCAGGGGGAACTACACGCCCCATAGTGCTTTGGGGCTTAGGTCATGGGGCGCAGCGAAGAGGACTGTTGGGATCCTCTGAGGAGAAGAGATACATTTTTGCGCGTTTGGGGCCATGCTAGTCAGTTAGAGCCAGGACAGACAAGGGGAAGGTAGGGTCTGAGTGTCAGTGGCACCCTTTAGGTCCCAGATAGGCCCCAATCACGTGTAGTTTTTGGCTGCTTCAGGGTAGGCCCTTAAATAGGGATCCTTCCCCATTTTACTGTAGTGTCAGGGACACAGTGAAGACGCCGCTCGGTGATCGCGACCTTTGGTCTGGGCTCAGACTACCCCGGTGTTATCAAAGACTCTTAAAGGTGAGCCCCTCCTACCGGAGTCCACCCAACGCAGAGGCGGACGTCATCGCGGAGGCCCATGTCGCTGGATCAAACGGATCCTCGTTGCTAAGTCGGCCGCACTGAGTACTGGAGTACTCGGCAGGTACCTCAGAAAGTGCACCAACAGTTCACGGGATAGCGCTACTCCCTAAACTTTTGGGTGGGCTGGACATTGGGAAAGGGACATCACGGTATTGGTGCCTAGCACCCGATGTACTTTGGGACACTCACTGGTGGTACTGGGCTGGGTGTTCAGTATACCGTGTGGTGGTGTTATGTTATGTGCTGTCAGTAAAGGTTGTTATTATATACCGTTTTTACTATTACATATTTACATAGTAGATGAGGTTGAAAAAAGACGTAGGTCCATCAAGTTCAACCTATGCTAAATTTAGACAACAGATACTTTATCCTATATCTATACTTACTTATTGATCCAGAGGAAGGCAAACAAAAAACCCCATTAAGGGGAAAAATTAATTAGTTCCTGACTCCAAGAATTGGCAATCGGATTAATCCCTGGATCAACATCCTTCCCATGTATACTTATTTGGTATATCCCTGTATACCTTTCCCATCTAAAAAGATGTCCAACCTTTTTTTGAACAAATCTATTGTATCTGCCATCACAGTCTCCATGGGTAATGAATTCCACATTTTAACTGCCCTTACTGTAAAGAACCCTTTCCTTTTGTTGCTGGTGAAATTTCCTTTCCTCCAACCTTAAGGGATGGCCCGAGTCCTTTGTACTGCCCGTGGGATGAATAGTTCTTTTGAAAGCTCCTCGTATTGTCCCTGAATATATCAGTATATAGTTATCATATCCCCTCTTAGACGCCTCTTTTCTAATGTAAATAAATCTAATTTAGCTAGCCTCTCCTCATAAGTTAGAATGTCCAGCCCCTTTATTAATTTGGTGGCTCTTCTCTGCACTCTCGCTAGTTCCATAATGTATTTTCTTAGGATTGGTGCCCAAAATTGTACTCCATATTCAAGGTGTGGTCTTACTAATGCTTTGTAAAAGGGCATAATTATGTTTACTTCCCTTCCATCCATTGCCCGTTTGATGCAAGATAAGATCTTGTTTGCCTTTGCAGCTACTGCATGACATTGGGCACTATTGCTAAGCCTGCTGTCTACAAGCACTCCTAAATCCTTCTCCATCAAGGATTCCCCCAATATATCTCCATTTAATTTGTAAGTCGCCTTTTTATTCTTGCATCCCAAATGCATAACCTGACATTTATCTGTATTAAACCTCATCTGCCATTTACCTGCCCACGTTTCCAGTCTCTCCAAGTCCTTCTGAAGAGAAATGACATCCTGCTCTGATTCTATTACCTTACACAATTTAGTATCATCAGCAAAGATGGAGACTTTGCTCTCGATCCCAACCTCAAGGTCATTAATAAACAAGTTAAAAAGCAGGGGTCCCAGTGCCGATCCCTGAGGTACTCCACTCACGACTTTAGCCCAACCTGAAAAAGTTCCATTTATGACAACCCTCTGTTGTCTGTCCTTTAACCAGTTTTCAATCCAGGTGCATATATTATTACTATTGGTTCCTGTGAGGGGCTCCTCCCACTGCGCTGGGATCCTTCACAGGTGAAGGCGCTGCACGAGACGATAATTATACCACCCCAGGCTCCCCGGGGCGGAGGCTTGGGCCCTCTGTGAGCCAACAGGTAAAGGCAGCACCGGTAGTCTCTCTATTTAGGGGGAAAGAGGGCTATGCCTATAACCTATTGTATTTTTAACTGTGCATGCAATGTCTATAAATAAAGCTAAGCAAAAAATATTGGTTGATTATTGTTTAAAAAAAACAAAAAAACTTATGAGTAGCATAGATCAGGGGGGCGCGACGGTTACAGAGGTCCAGCGCTCTTCCCCAAATGAATTCAATTAAATGCCGGGGAGTGCACAAGGCCCCTGTAACTTGCTTATCTGCTCTCCGACGGCTTTGGGCGACAAATGACGCCATGGGGTCACTTTTTCGGCCAACTCTGCCTAGATGTTCGCTACGGTAAAGATTTGTGTGAAATACAAGAAGCTTTGTTTCTTTCGTGCGATTGCTTTTCTCAGTATTTTTATACATGGCCCTCTAAAGGACCTATTAACAAAGCAACACTGTGCAAAGTAAGTCCGTTGAAGTGAATCATCTTTTCTATGCATGCAATACTTGCTATGGCTTTGTGAGCAAACCCCTGCACTATATTGAGCCTAAGGCCTCGGCCATGCTTACTGCTTGCTGGCGGAGGCGCGCTGAAGCGCGCTCCCGCTCAGCACTGAGCCACTACAGCCGCAATTAGAGCGGCTTTAGTAGGGGCTCGCCTACGCTTGCGGAAGGGTACGTCTTAGGGAATTTTAAAATTTCCTCGCTTGCCGGCGAGACAGGCCGGTCACGTGAGCGGTTCGCCCAATGAGGGCGAACCAGCTCCGTGACGCCACTGGCCCGCCCCCGGCCCGCCCCCTGACGGCGCGCAGGGAAAGCACCCGCAAGGCCAGGGAAAGCACCCGCTTTCCCTAAGCCTCAGCTCGCCTCAGCACGCCAGCGGGGAGCCTGGCCGAGGCCTTATACAGAGAGGACTCCAGCTTCAGTTAGCATTGTGCTTGCTTTAGCTCTTGTAACCACATTCACATTAGTACGGACAGAATTTCTTTTTTTAATTTTATTTTTACCCTTTTCCAGTGTCTAAAAACAAAAACCTTTTTGAATTGTATCTACTGTTAGTAGGGTGTCCAGTATTGAAGCGGACTGTCCTGTATTTGGACTCTGTCCAGTAAAACATTAGCGGTAATACTGGACATGTATGTGCCCGGTAATTACCTCTCTGGACACAGTCATCTGACCGGCTTGGGGTGCTATGGGATTTCCACTGAGCAGGGTGAGAGCTGGGCTGTTGCTAGGGGCAGCTTCCTCCATCCTCGTTGGCTGCATTACCCAGCAGCAGCCAATTAGGAGGAGGTGTCAGGAGCCTGGGGAGGGACCAAGGAGAAGGTGTGTGTGTGTGTGTGTGTGTGTGTGTGTGTGTGTGTGTGTGTGTG
>WSYH01000223.1:204693-264485 GCA_036426205.1 Ascaphus truei
CACACACACACACACACACACACACACACACACACACACACACAGGTTCCCCAGTAACACACAGACCACATCAAAGTGACACACACACACAGTGATACCCGCCTCCCAAGCGCTTGCTGTCTCCTCTGCAAGGACAGCAAAAAGCTCCTGGTAGAGCGAGCGGCAGCACCTACTTACTATGTCCAAGGCCTTCGAGGCTTAGCGAGCGAGGCTGTTGGTATTCTCATTTGTATGTTCAATCGCAGAATGAAAAAGTGCTATATTAATGTTCCTGGTTATAGGGAGCTAACCGTGTACAAAGTGTTGTAGATCACATTTTGAAGGTATACGTAGCTCCTGCTCTGTAGGTCTTACAATCTAATTTTGATATGTGAGGCACATGGAGATAAAGTGACTTGCCCAAGGTCACATGGAGTGCGTGTCACCAAGTGACACGTTGCAACCACGGGACGGCTGCTGGCCGTTTAGCACTGAACAGGATACGTAAAGCAAACGTCCCACATGCTGCTTGAAACGCACTATTATTTTACTTGGGCACAAAAATGTAAGAAAAAATATTCTGTGCACTTGGAAAGAATATTCTCCTTCATAAAACCCTGCCAGAATGTATTTTTAGTGCAGCTGTGTTGCTCAGGGTGAGGTAAGCAGACTGGTTTGTTAGCCTGGGACCTGCCTCCCAGCAGCTTTGAGCTGTATGTTGCCTTTAATCTTTACATTTTGTGAGTGCTGCTAAGCAGCCAACGATTGGTGCCCTGTTGGTCTAGAAAACAAGCTGTGGCCTTGCACAGTAGAGCACTGTGAAAGAGAAGAGGGAAAAAAAAAACCTTGAAGACTGCAAGTAGTTTATTTTCCAAGTGAGGTGGGAAGAGCGTTTCCTCCACTACAGACATAGCTAATTCTTTCTGTGTAGGGAAAAGGAGAAGCACAAGGCTGCAACTTGGCTCACACAGGCGTGGATTGTTGAGGACTCTGAGCTTTGCTGGACTGAGTTGCAGGGGCAGCACAGCATGCATCAGAAGCTTTGTACACGTCAATGTAGTTGTGCTCTATAAAGTAAATTAGGCCATTGCATTTAGTGTTGCTTTGTTAATGGACCAATTAAGATTCTTTGGGCACGAAAAGACTTTAAATGTGTGCTTTTTGGGGGGGGGAGGGGGGGCACATAAAAATTAATGGTGGATATGAGCCATAGGCTACCTAGTCTGCTTATTCTCCTACCCGCTGTGGTAACCGCTTACCCTTGGTTATCTTTTACATTTAGGGTAGTCTAGTCTTCCAAGCACTTTGAATTCCCTTTCTGTACTGGCCTCTATCTCCTATCTTGGGAGGCTATTTCATGTATGTGCAGACAGCATTGGTGTTAAAGGTGGCAATGACTGCCGGAGCTTCCAAAGTCACGCCCCACAATGCCATGCCGCTCTGGATGCAAAGCATTGTGGGAAGAGCTTTAGAAGCTCCTGCTGTAACTGACGGCTCTACCACCGACTCAAAGGTGCAGTTTGGGGCCTTAATAAGTGTGCAGTCCCCACACGGGCTCAGGAGCCCACTATGCTACCTGGGATCCGCCATTTATATACATTTTTTTTTTTTTGGCGAACCCCTTGGAGACACCTCATTAACCCGTAGGGTTTCCCGAACCCCCTGTTGGGAATGACTGATGAAGGCATGTACCATTTCAGTAGCTCGTCTATACAACCTCTAAAAAATAAATGTACAGTATGTCCTTGTGGAGGACTGAATACCGTACTCCGTCTAGGTGACATAGCAATGATCTACTTCTCTACTTTCACCCAATAAAGTCTATGGCGCTCCACCAAAGGCATTCAAGCAGATGCACTGACTGCATGCATTTATGTTTTGATGTTAAAAGGTAAAAGCAAAACTTCACCAGAAGGCTCACGAAAAAATTCTGTGTCCCTCACAACTTTAAGGTTAAATATGTCACGGTTGTACATAGTTACATAGTTGATGATGATGATGATAAAACATCTATGTCCATCAAGTTCAACCGATGTTAAATTTAGACGACAGATACTGTACTTATCCTATATTTGTATTTACAGCACAGGCCTGTAAAACAAAAATGATAAACAAACACACCAAATAAGGGTAACAAAAAATAGAGACAAAGGTCATTCCCCCCTTGTCTTCTAACAGCTGGTCAGTCACAGTCGCTGGGACACTTTTTTTCCTCTTTTACACCGACCGGGTTCCTCCCCTTTGGATAGGATTAGTATCCTTCCCTTCGCTGCACCATTTAGAGATAGGAACATTATTAGCAGCTTTTCTCTTGCACTGATATTACTTTTTTTACTTCTGTTACTGCTTCTCTGTTTTGAGGGTGTAGCTTTGTCTCTATTTTTTGTTACCCTTATTTGGTGTGTTTGTTTACCGTTTGTTTACCATTTTTGCTCATGTCTGCCATTGTGTTTATACATTATTTGCTCATGTCTGCCATTATATGTTCCACTAATACATTTATTTCATTCAAAATCAGTAAAAATGTATTTTGGCAGACTCTTGTCAGAATTTCTCTTTGAGTGCTGGGAACATCTCCTATTTTTGTTCTTTCAATTGAGGGGAATAGGGTTCCCTTTATTTCTCGTGTTGCACCAACCTTTATGTATTTTCATGATTGTTCCATAAGGAGTGCGGGTTGATTTCTATACATTTTATATAATGTACATACTGTATACTATTATATAGTGTACGTATACTATTATATGTTGCTAGATCTCATCCTGTCTACTTTGAGTCTTACAGAAATGTATTAATTGCTCATTTATAAATGGAGGACTGTAGCCCTATTTCACAAAAAATTGGATGTAGTTATTAAAACAAACAAGTTTTAGGTGCATATGTATTTAGACCTCACCAATTCTCTCAAACCACAATTGGTCCCTGGCACACAGTTTTGAAAACACCCTGAATGAACACAAACAGCAGACTAAACAGTGGTCACTTGTGCAGTAGATGTTGTTGACTGTGTAGTGATTGGGCAGCTGTTGAAAGCAAAGGATTGTTTAAAAGTGCAATCCCAGGTAGGACCAACATTGATTAATGGCTGTGATGTTTAAACGTGCAGTCCCACTTTTAATATATATATATACACACACACACACACACACACACACACACACGTTTTTTTGTTTTGTTTAAGTATTTTAAAATCATTTTTGGATGTTTCTAACTTTGTGGTATCTTTTTTGTCTTTGCGTTACGCCTCTCTAGTTGGTCCCTGGGGAGTAGGATAAACAATGCACCACTACTTCAGAGTTCATGCTATGAATTAAGCATGTCAAATTCTTTCAAATCATTTTAAATGCTTTGGGAATTTATTTTTTTATTTTTAAGGCATCCGTGAATGTAATAAATTCATCACTGCAATTAGTTCACGTGTTTATCTTTTAAAGACATTGCTCAGTGCATCCCGCCCATAATGTGGGAAGGACACACTGCTGCTGATGTGGGTTTGAGGTCTGATGGGCACTAAATCAGCATCTCAAGCAGTGTAATGGGTATAGCCCTAAATAGTCCTATTTCCGAGCTGTGTGGGATGTTAACATGAATGATATGCATCTTTTCACATGAATCATATGCAAACATGATCATTTTCAAGGGTTATTCGATTGAACCCATCCCCATAAACAGTACAGTACAGGCATACCCCGCATTAACGTACGCAATGGGACCGGAGCATGTATGTAAAGCAAAAATGTACTTAACGTGAAGCACTACCTTTTCCCCACATATCAATGCATGTACTGTACTGCAATCGTCATATACGTGCATAACTGATGTAAATAAGGCATCTGTAACAGGCTCTATTGTCTCCCCGCTTGCGCACAGCTTCGGTACAGGTAGGGAGCCGGTATTGCTGTTCAGGACGTGCTGACAGGCACATGCGTGAGCTGCCGTTTGCTCATTGGGCGATATGTCCTTACTCGCGAGTGTACTTAAAGTGAGTGTCCTTAAACCGGGGTATGCCTGTATTCCTTGGAATATCACAAAGATTTGTTAATGTTAAACTATCTCACACTTCTGTCTCAAGACCAGCTCCACACTGACTGTCCCAATGCAGTTTGCCTATAATATCTGGGAACACGCGTTAAAGATCTCAATATGTACTGTGATAAAGGAAAATATTGATAAAATGATATTTAGGTAAGGCCCCTGCGACTAAATATGTTCCCAGGGACATCCGTTTCTTGCTAGAGACAATGTATGGCCAGGCAGGCGATCTGGCGTATATTATGTGTTTCCCAAAATACAACAATTCTGGTCAATGATACAAAAGGTGATGGAAGAAACTGTTGACATTAGAATCCCATTGGATCCAGTTTGAATCTTTCTTTTCGAACTCATTAAAGAATATCGAGACAAATTTAAAAACTCATAGCGCACGTTCTCACTGCAGCCGTCTGGAAGAAAGTTGGTTTCTTCATTAAACACTGTTATCAGGAGAATGAAAGAAGTTATGTTATTGGTGAGACCAACTTCATTCTTAAAACAAAACTCTAAAAAGTTCCACCAGGTTTGGGACCCGTGGATAGATAAATATATCAAGTATGGGAGATATGGCTTAAATCTGCTGTATGCAGTGGCAGACTTTGCCGTCTGTAGGGGGAAGGGGGGGAGGCGCCCTTCTCCTTGGTGTGTGGTGCCTATTTTTCCCATTATGTTTACCACCCTCCCTCGCCCCCTACTTAAAACCTAATTTAAAATTGCAGGGGAAAAAAGTGTTTTGAAGTTGTTTGACCTAATTTTGACTTTAAATTAGTGGGAGATGTTTAAGTGAGGTACACTGGGGCTTACATTTACTTAATGCCACTAGTGGTAGAAACAGAACTGCTTTCAAGGTTTTGCGTAAAATCAATGCTTGTGCAGCTCTTCTGTTACTGCTCTTAGATAACCGTGGAACTGTATAAAGGCAGGCTACACCTTTGTTAAAATATTCATATTGAAAGTGTTCAGGAATATAAATGAATTAACTGTGCAAAATGAAATGTACAATGCGGTTATTGAAATCCCCTTAACATTTTCCTAAAAAAATATTGGATTATGTAAATTATTATTGGAGCTCTGTAGCATGGACTCTTGTAAGGTCCCTTTTATTAAAGTATGATCATTGCTATTGTTTGCTAGTAGCCATATTTTGTGCTTGACCAAATAGTTTAGAATTCTGGGATATTTCTATATTTTTATCCAACATCTTTCATACGTGTGCAGTGCAGAAAGTGAAAAATAGCGGTTTAATCAACAATCCTCTCCCCACCCCAAAATCAAGGTGGCAGTGTTGTTTTCTTTTTTTGTCCTATTAATCTTTTTATTAACCAAAGACTGCCCTGGAACTGCACCATGGCACTGAAAGCTCAGGATACCCTTTGGTTCTGAAGATACAGATTCTGTTTGTTTGCCAGTGCTTGCAAGGAAAAACAAAGATGGCTGCTGGGTCACCCAATAGAAGCTATGTTGTCATTTTACAATGATGTCGCTGCTTTTTGGTGCCCCCCAGAGTGAGGCTGACCACAGTGGCCATATTGATTCTCCCTGACAAACCTTGTAAGAGAATGTCTAAATTAAAAGAACTGGGTCGGGGAATGGATGCCTTTAACTTGGAGTATCACGGTTAGCTACAGGGATCCTCCCCCTGTTTCAAATAAGATAAATATATAGATATGTGGGGGGAAAAGGATCGGCATGAATTCCTGATTTAATATAACATTAAAGAACACACTACACACTGTATTCAAAAGAGCATACAAACTAATAGATTTGTGTGTGTGTGAGATAACACTTGTTTTCAAACTGCAATTTACAAAACATTGTGCTAATGTAACAAGTAGGTACAGTTTGTCCGCAGCAGAGTTAATGCAACACTGTGTGTGAGGACGCTGTTTTGCGATCCTCGGCCTTGAATGGCGTTGTGAGCTTGTGTGATATCAAAACCCTTACTGTGAAATGTGTGCTTTAATAAAAACAAAAACAGTTCTCAGAAAAGTGAAAGCTGTGCTAGGTAAAGATACTTTTCAGTAAAAGGATAGCAGGTTAGCAAATCAGCTGACCGGTACCATGTTTCATTGCGTGTTTTTTACATGTATTTATTTATTTTAAATCGCAATGCTTTTTATATTCGTAACTTGTGCAAAATACAAAAACACGGTGTTCACTGCTTTTGTTGCAGGAATGGCATGTTTCTGTGTGTGTAGATTAGTGACGGGTACTGAACTATTTTCTTCTTTCAGGAACATGGACACCTTTTAATCCTGCTACCGTCAGCTCCATCATATGTAAGTTGATCTTCACCCATACTAATGCAGTATTCTGAGCTCCTTCTGTTTATGTTTCACACTTTGCAGGCTTAAAATAGACCAGGTTTCCCGGCAGAAGGGAGGAGCAAACGGTTCAGAGATTCTCCTGTGAATGAGATGCAAGGCGTTCCTCCAGTGATTACAGTACACAAGCCATCAATATTCATGACCCTTTTAAAGTTTTTCAGGCTCTTCCAGATGCCTGAACAGTTTCATGCAACATGAGTAGACAAGTTACTGTATTTGCTATGCTTCTGGTGGCTATATAAGTGTGCATTTTATTTATACATTTCTTCACACACCTGTTCTGGTTCTAGGCACTGAGCACTAGTTACAGACAGAGAGAACCGAGCAAAGTTGGGAAAATATTCAACAAACAAAGAAAGCCTTTTTGTTTAGTTTTTTTGTTTGTAGGTTTGAACTTGGGCAATAAACCCCCAAGGGGGAGGTGTAGCAGCCCTGGATGTGTTGTAATACCAGGTCAATGTGTGGAATGGACAGAGAAAGCTCCATCTAATATATGATCCCCACATAAGGGATGTATCGGATGTTAAAATGTACTGTCGTCCTATACAAAATATGCACTTTTCAAATATGATGCAAGCGACGCAGTACATAACTTTTATTTTATTTTTTCTCTCCATAAGAAAATACTTGGGGAAAGGGAAAAGAGAGGGAAGGATTTGTATTCTTCCTCCTCAGGATGGTCTTTAAAGACGTAATTTCTGAGCTTGCGGTGCATTACCCTGTCACAGTCCTGGGCTACATTTTTAATGTATTATAATGTAGCATTTCTTGTTTCTATAGCAGCCATTTACCATGTCACACCCCTTTCCTCTTCTGAAACACCCTTTTTGAGCCCTGACCTCTCTCTAGCAGTGTACCAATTGTATCTGCCTGGTCACATGATTTTCCCCACAGAACTTTGCATCTTTGGTCCTCTTCTGCTGCACTGACAGCCATTTAGTGAACCCCCAAGCCGAATCTTTGCTGATCGGTAACTTGGCTAATTACTTATCATTGTGTGGATTGTAGTGATGCACATGTTAAACGGGGGGAGGAGGGGGCAACGCAGCTTGGACTGCTGCGTTAAAGGAGCTCTCGGGATTTTTGATTTTATTTTTGCATAGGTGCTAAGCAGGGGTCTCCATTAATTTCAGCCCCAGGGTCCCCCTGCACCCTGAGACGCCTTGGTAGGGGGGGGGGGGGTGGGGTCGGGGCATGGCCAGTAGCGATTGCGCAGATTTAAATGTCCTACGTATCAATAGGAAGCTCTAAGGGTTGATGTCACAGTTCCTATTGGCCCGTAGGACCCTTAAACCGCCATTATGATAGTCCCAACCAGACCAGCTGGGGCTGCTACCGGAACCCACTACAGAGTTAAGTATTTCAGGAAGCAGGGGGTCTCTGGAGCTGAAATGAACACGGTTCAGCTCCGGAGATCCCCTGCTTCAAACCTGTATTTAAAAAAAAAAAAAAAACTCAAACCTTTGCTGCTGCTTTAACAGCAGTTCTGAATTGTGTGTGTCTGGAAACAGTCCATTAAAAAATGTGGGGTGCATGAGGTACTTCCTGGGTATACAGTGCCTTAGTTCAATGTCCATTTCCTTGTGCAGAGGGACAGTAACAAAACGTGCAGATTGTTTTTTTTTTTTTTATTTATTATTATTATTAAAAGTGAAACACCTTGGCCAGTTCCTGCACCTGCAGAGAGCCCTTGCATGCATGAAAGATCTCACAGGGAGACCCCCCTGATTGTCCATCCACACAATGTGCTTGTTCCTAAGCCTTTTTAATGCCAAATTCCTCCACACCATGTCCATAGGGGAGGTAATGCACAGTCTCTAAAATATCTTTGGCCCTGATCATTGTGTAATGACCTTGGACCTCCACACGTCCAGAAGTTAGAATAGAAGTGGGAGGATGAAACAGTAGAGAAATTCTCTTGTGAATGACACACTCCAGTTTTTCAGGTTCTTCCAAACGCCTGAGCTGTTTCATGTAAAATTATTAGAAAAGTGTGACTGCGTCCCAACAGCATTTGCAAAAAAAATGAAAAAACAGTTTTATTATTTTTGTTTTGCATTGAAGTTAAATATTCACTACGTCTGTCAGGGCTTTGTACTGTTTACGGCTAGACACTACGCCTGCTAGTTTTAGTAGGGTAGATTGCGTCCTGCTCTCCATAGGATAGGAGAGATGATTCCTCCCCTTCCGTCATTGGTGACAGAAGCGATCACGTGATCGGAGGGGCCGTGGCGCTCGGAGATGACCGGTAATATGGAAGCTTGTGTATGATATTCGGTTGAATCCAAGCTGTCCTGTATTTTTCAGCAATGTTTGACCGGGAGAGCAAAGGAGGGGTGAACTTCAACGAGTTTTCCGGCGTCTGGAAGTACATAACGGACTGGCAGACAATATTCCGCACCTACGACAGAGACAATTCGGGGATGATCGACAAAAATGAACTGAAACAAGCCCTTACAGGTTTTGGTAATTTGTTTGCATGCATTTCTTTGTTTACCTATCTGAAAGTATTTTTGATAACTTGAGCGAATCATACTTTGCAAATCACTCATCTTAATCAACTCTTGTGACTTGTGCAGTGCTGCATTCTATCACTTGTAATATCGCTGTGGTTTTCCGCCGTATTCAGTGCAAATATAATTGACCCTTCTGAATGGGCTGTAACAGGTTTTGTTTTTTGTTTGTTTTAATGAATTGACACTTTTTTATTAAATATGTAAAGTTTTTTTTCTCCAGGGCCAATTAAAGATGGCCACCATTGTGATCTACTAAAAATACTAAACATGAATACAAAAAAAAAGTCACTGTAGGTGTTTACTGTAACTTCAGTATATTTTGCTATAATACTTAATTTTCAATATAGAAAAGCAAGAGCACATTGGTGCATTCTGCAGCATA
This sequence comes from Ascaphus truei, assembly GCA_036426205.1. Lineage (NCBI taxonomy): Eukaryota > Metazoa > Chordata > Amphibia > Anura > Ascaphidae > Ascaphus > Ascaphus truei. Next base: position 213,930 of record WSYH01000223.1, read on the forward strand.
AGATATAAATTCAATAATGCTCCCCCCCCCCCCCCCCCTGGTAATATTTTATGTCTAATCGTGAATATAATATAACAATAATATGACTTTCCTGGGCTTCAAAAATAGCAGCACTATAACTAACTGCTACCTCCAATGCTGTCTCTCTCTGTGCGCTTTCTAGATACGTGATTTGTCCAGAACCAAACAGGTGCCCCAATTAGAAAATAAATAAATAAAATCCTCACTATTCATCCACTCGTCTCTCAAAGTTCTCACTCGTTCCATACAAGTGGATTTTCAGGACCCTGCAAATTAGGGATATATATTCACAGACCTATATTATAAATGTTATTGTTTTCCTTATGTTGTCTCACTCCCCATTTCAACTTCCCTTCTATTCACCTAAATGTCTGTCATTTAATAACATTTGCCAAAGTTGGCTTTCTAGTGGGAAGCTCTCCTACAGCCAGGCATTCACTTACACCAGCATGCAGCACGTACCAGCTCTCCTACAGCCAGGCATTCACTTACCACCACCGCTGCGCAGCACCGTACCAGCTCTCCTACAGCCATGCATTTCACTTACACCATCATGCATCACTTACCCTCTCTGCCTACCTCCCGGGCCTTCACTGTCCACACAACCACCAGCATTTCATCCCTGTGGAAACCCTCTCTTCCCTCCATCCCTTTCCTTTGTTCACTTACCGGGGCCCCCCTTCCGTCCGCTCCCCTCTCTCCTACCGCCCATTCCTTCCGCGTATCCCGGCCCCACCCATCCTCCTCACCTTTCCCCTCGTTCGTCCTCACACTCCCTGCCCTTACCCTTCGGACCCAGGCCGGCCGAGCTCGGCATTCCGCCCGCGTATCCGCCGTGGATCTCTCCCGGGGAGAATCCCTGCTGTCGACGGTGTCCCCGGAGGCAGCGCCCCCCCAATGCCGTTCAAAAAACTACCCTTACTCTCTCCATTCCGTGCATTGCCCTTCGCCCCGGGTCCCGGTGGTCCGTCTCGAACGCTTTCCCCACCATCCAGAGTCGTAAAAAAACAGGTTCCTCGATTCCGTGTTAAGGTCCCTTCCCCCCTATGCCTCCGAGGAACCGTACACCATCTCTCCTACAGCCAGGCATTCACTCACCAGCATTGCAAGCACGTACCGATCTCCGTGCTACAGCCAGCCATCACTTCACCAGCATCAGCAGTAACCAGCTCTCCTAGCTCGGAGCCAGCCATTCACCTTACACCAGCAATGCAGCACGTACCAGCTCTCCTACAAGCCAGGCATTCACAACCAACAAATCACTAACCCCTAAATAACCAGCATGCAGCACGTACCAGCTCTCCTACAGCCAGGCATTCACTTACACCAAGCATGCAGCACTTACCAGCTCTCTACAGCCAGGCATTCACATTACACCAGCATGCAGCACTGACCAGCTCTCCTACAGCCAGGCTTCACTTACACCAGCTGCAGCACGACCAGCTCTCCTACAGCCAGGCATTCACTTACACACCAGCATGCACAGTACCAGCTCTCCCTACAGCACCATTCACTTACACCAGCATGCCGCACACGTACCAGCTCTCACTTACAGCCAGGAGTCACTTACAACCAGCATGCAGCACGTACCAGCTCTCCTACAGCCAGGCATTGCACTTCACCAGCATGCACACGTACCAGCTCTCCTACAGCCAGCCATTCACTTACACAGCATGCAGCACGTACCAGCTTCTCCCTACAGCAGCCAGGCATTCACTTACAACCAGCATGCAGCCGTACCAGCTCTCCTACAGCCAGGCATTCACTTACACCAGCAGGCAGCCGTACCAGCTCTCCTCCAGCCAGGCATTCACTTACACCAGCATGCAGCACGTACCAGCTCTCCTACAGACCAGGCATTCACTTACAACCACATGCAGCACGTACCAGCTCCTCCTACAGCCAGCATTCACTTACATTACACACATGCACAGCACGTACAGCTCTCCTACACAGGCATTCACTTACAACACAACCCAGCAGAGCACGTAACCAGCTCTCCTACAGCCAGCATTCACTTACACCAGCATGCAGCACGTACCGCCTCCCTACACCAGCATTCACTTACACCAGCATGCACACGTCACCACTCTCCTACGCCAGCCATTCCTTCACAACCCAGCATGCAAGCACGTACCGAGCTCTCCTACAGCCAGGCATTCACATTCACAACCATCAATGCCAGCCGTACCAGCTCTCCTACAGCCAGGCATTCACTTACACCAGCATGCAGCACGTACCAGCTCTCCTCAGCCTGCATTCACTTACCAGCAATCACACACTACCCAGTCTCTCCTACAGCCAGGCATTCACTTACACCAGCATGCAGCAGGTACCAGCTCTCCTACAGCCAGGCATTCACTTACACCAGCATGCAGCACGTACCAGCTCTCCTACAGCCAGGCATTCACTTAACCAGCATGCAGCACGTACCAGCTCTCCACAGCCAGCCATTCACTTACACCAGCATGCAGCACGTACCAGCTCTCCACTCGCCAGCATTCACTTACACCGCATGCAGCACGTTACCAGCCTCCTACAGCCAGGCATTCACTTACACCAGCATGCAGCACGTACCAGCTCTCCTACAGCCAGGCATTCACTTACACCAGCATGCAGCACGTACCAGCCTCCATACAGCATCATTCACTTACACCAGCATGCAGCACGTACCCTCTCTCCTACAGCAGGCATTCACTTACACCAGCATGCGCACGTACCAGCTCTCCTACAGCCATCATTCACTTACACCAGCATGCAAGCCCGTACCAGCTCTTCTCCTCTCTCCTACAGCCAGGCATTCACTTACACCAGCAATGCAGCACGTACCACTCTCCTACTTACAGCCGGCATTCACTACACCAGCATGCAGCACGTACCAGCTCTCCTACGCCAGCCATTCACTTACACCAGCATGCAGCACGTACCAGCTCTCCTACAGCCAGGCATTCACTTACACCATCAATGCAGCACGTACCAGCTCTCCTACAGCCAGGCATTCCTTACACCAGCATGCAGCACGTACCAGCTCTCCTACACGCCAGGCATTCACTTACACCAGCATGCAGCACGTACCGCTCTCCTACAGCCAGCATTCACTTACACACCATGCAGCACGTACCAGCTCTCCTACAGCCAGGCATTCACTTACACCAGCATGCAGCACGACCAGCTCTCCAACAGCCAGCACTCACTTACACCAGCATGCAGCACGTACCAGCTCTCCTACAGCCAGGCATTCACTTACACCAGCATGCAGCACGTACCAGCTCTCCTACAGCCAGCATCACTTACACCAGCATGCAGCACGTACGCATGCCTCCTACAGCCAGCGCATTCACTTACAGCATCTGCAGCACTTACCAGCTCCCTCCACAGCCGGCATTCACTTACACAGCATGCAGCACGTACCAGCTCTCCTACAGCCGGCATCACTTACACAGCATGCAGCACGTACCAGCTCTCCTACAGCCAGGCATCACTTACACACTGCACAACTACCACTCTCCTACCCAGGCATTCACTTACTACCAGCATGCAGCACGTACCAGCCTCTCCTACAGCCAGGCATTCACTTACACCAGCATTGCACACTACCAGCTCCTAGCACAGCCATCATATCACGTCACCAGCATCGCAGCCGTACCACTTCTGCCTACGCCAGGCATACCTTACAAAGCCAGCATGCAGCACGTACCAGCTCTCCTACAGCCAGGCATTCACTTACACCAGCATGCAGCACGTACCAGCTCTCCTCAGCCTGCATTCACTTAACCAGCATGAGCACACTACCCCACTCTCCTACAGCCAGGCATTCACTTACACCAGCATGCAGCACGTACCAGCTCTCCTACAGCCAGGCATTCACTTACACCAGCATGCAGCACGTACCAGCTCTCCTACAGCCAGGCATTCACTTACACCAGCATGCAGCACGTACCAGCTCTCCTACAGCCAGCCATTCACTTACACCAGCATGCAGCACGTACCAGCTCTCCACACGCCAGCATTCACTTACACCGCATGCAGCACGTTACCAGCCTCCTACAGCCAGGCATTCACTTACACCAGCATGCAGCACGTACCAGCTCTCCTACAGCCAGGCATTCACTTACACCAGCATGCAGCACGTACCAGCCTCCATACAGCATCATTCACTTACACCAGCATGCAGCACGTACCCTCTCTCCTACAGCAGGCATTCACTTACACCAGCATGCGCACGTACCAGCTCTCCTCAGCCATCATTCACTTACACCAGCATGCAAGCCGTACCAGCTCTTCTCCCTCTCCTACAGCCAGGCATTCACTTACACCAGCATGCAGCACGTACCAACTCTCCTACTACGCCGCATCACTACACCAGCATGCAGCACGTACCAGCTCTCCTACGCCAGCCATTCACTTACACCAGCATGCAGCACGTACCAGCTCTCCTACAGCCAGCATTCACTTCACACCACATGCAGCACGTACCAGCTCTCCTACAGCCAGGCATTCCTTACACCAGCATGCAGCACGTACCAGCTCTCCTACACGCCAGGCATTCACTTACACCAGCATGCAGCACGTACCGCTCTCCCTACAGCCAGCATTCACTTACACACCATGCAGGCACGTACCAGCTCTCCTACAGCTCAGGCATTCACTTACACCAGCATGCAGCACGACCAGCTCTCCAACAGCCAGCACTCACTTACACCAGCATGCAGCACGTACCAGCTCTCCTACAGCCAGGCATTCACTTACACCAGCATGCAGCACGTACCAGCTCTCCTACAGCCAGCATCACTTACACCAGCATGCAGCACGTACGCATGCCTCCTACAGCCAGCGCATTCACTTACAGCATCTGCAGCACTTACCAGCTCCCTCCACAGCCGGCATTCACTTACACAGCATGCAGCACGTACCAGCTCTCCTACAGCCGGCATCACTTACACAGCATGCAGCACGTACCAGCTCTCCTACAGCCAGGCATCACTTACACACTGCACAACGTACCATTCTACCCAGGCATCACTTACACACAGCATGCAGCACGTACCAGCTCTCCTACAGCCAGGCATTCACTTACACCAGCATTGCACACTACCACGCTCTCTAGCACAGCCATGCCATTCACTCTACAGCATCGCAGCCGTACCAGCTTCTGCCTACGCCAGCCAGTTCACTTACACCAGCATGCAGCACGTACCAGCTCTCCTACAGCCAGGCATTCACTTACACCAGCATGCAGCACGTACCAGCTCTCCTACAGCCAGGCATTCACTTACACCAGCATGCAGCACGTACCAGCTCTCCTACAGCCAGGCATTCACTTACACCAGCATGCAGCACGTACCGTACAAATGTTTGGGATCCCCCACTATATGAGTTTAACTTGTATAATGTTAGTACCTTGTCCCATGACCAAGTCCTGCCTTATATATATAAAAACATATTGTGTTAAAACTCATGATTTTCCTAATCGTGGGCTCTGGGCAGAGCTCAATTTGAACCTCCCAGGTTATACAATTATTACTTGGCACAATTTAATGTATTTATTTAATTTTTTTCCTTTTTTTTTTTTTGGAAGGCTATCGTCTTTCAGAACAGTTCTATGACGTCCTTATACGAAAATTCGACAGGCAGAGGAGAGGTCAAGTTGCTTTTGATGACTTCATTCAGTGCTGCATCGTCCTGCAGGTAAATACCCTTTGAAAGATGGAAATGCCAGGGATGGGAAACAGGGGAGGGGAAGGGGACTGGGGAGTGCTCCCGCATCAGCAGAGGTATAATGAAAAATAATAAAGGGCGTATAAATAAGACCAAAGGCTGGTGCAAAGGGGGATGAGGATAAATATAAACAAACAAACAAGAGATTCCCCCTTGAATGCACTCAGATTGGTCAGTGATGTGAAATGATTAGTACATTAAAAAACCTTTAATCACATATAAAATGATGTTGTAAAGAGGGAACTTTCCCCAATGTCTTCTGTATGCCTACTGTATGTTAACAAGTACAGAGGTCGCCTGTACCATGAGTCTCACGTTAACTGTTCTGATATGTTGTGTAAGCATCACTACTGAATCCTAAACAAAATCACGTTGCTTTTCTGTAGATGACGCCGCTGTCCAGTAAATATGATGCGCTTCTAATATATTTATCCCGTTTCTGTCCGATGGTGTTGGTGGCGTTATCTAAATTTATAAATGTGCGCGCTATTGGACCGAAACGTTGATCTGAATAAATGATGACAAAAAGTGCCACACTTACTGGAGTTAGGCCTCGGGCATGGTCAGCGCTTTGCAGACCCGTGCTGAGGCGCTCTGCTGCTCGGTAGTGAGCCCCTGCAGCCGCAATGAGAGCGGCTTTAGCAGGGGCTCGCACACGCTTCCGCAGGCGTGCGGAAGCGTAGGTCTTAAACAATTTTTAGTTTCTGTGCTCGCCGGAGCGCAGGGCCGGTCATGTGAGCGATTCGCCCAATGAGGGCGAACCAGCTCTGTGACGTCACAGGCCTCCCCTCCCCCACGACACGCCCCCGGAGGGCGCGCGGTCTAAGGCCAGGGAAAGCACCCGCTTTCCCTCAGCCTCAGCGCGCCTCCGCCCGGCTGGATTCACCCTGGCGCAGCCTAAGTCTCCTTTTGACACTTGGTTTTGGCACTACGACCCAAGTGAAGATCTGCACCCATAAGGTTACTTCTGCATGCCTGTGTGATGGCACAGGTCATATAACTGCAAAACTGGGATGAAAAGATAATACAGCAGTTATTTTTATTAATACACTGTAATGCTTAATTCAATTCCATGCAAAGTAGAAGTTCCTTCCTTCGTGGACGGTCACTGTTTGTTGCTGCACTTTGGGACAAATGCAAATATACAATGCTCTTTGTTTCCTCTTTACAGAGGCTGACTGATGTTTTCAGACGCTACGACACTGATCAGGATGGCTGGATTCAAGTATCTTATGAGCAGTATCTTTCCATGGTCTTCAATGTAGTATGATGCCATCAGAAACATTGACCAGTGCCACCAGTAGAGAGACTGGAGTTGCCAAATTCATTTTCTTAATTTACTGGGATTCCGGTACCATTTTTGTTCGGCTGCTTCTAATTTTTTTTTGTATAGTCCATCTTCAGCGGATTCTAAATTGTACATGATGAACGTATTTTTACCTTGTATTAATAAGAATAACTTAGCCATATTGTTACTTAAACAGCAAGAATTAGATTTAACATGTTTTTCTTAATGTGCCAGAAAACTACAAATATAATTTTTTTTTTTTTTTTACAGCTATTTTGCATGGTCTCACTTATTTTGTTTAACGATCGAATGACATTGTGCCATAGAGTAGTTTAATTTGCTTGCCCTGCTGGCCAAAATGGGATAGACACATTTCACATTCGTAAATAACTTGTAGTTCATTGCATGATGCCTTAGATCAGTGGTTCCCAATGCTCTCCTCTGGAAGCCAAGGCCACATCAGGTTTTAGGAATAACCAATGCACCTGTAACACAGGTGAATGTACCTAATCTACATACTGTATGAATACAATATTGTGTGGTAGTGACAGAAACCTGGTGTGGCCGGGGGTTCCCTGGGGGCTGGGAATCGCTACCTTAGTGTATTTATTTTACAATTCAATACAAAACCATAAACTCATGAGCTCTGCAATCAGCTCCCATCAGTTTTCAGCTTTGAGGTGCTAAAGTTCTTGTAAATGAACCAGTTGTTCCTTAATCTTGAGCCTATTTAGAAGGCCAAGTAAGGATTTGATGTAAGGTCCTTAATTCCACAACACCGAGCCCTGGTATGTTGTGAGGCCATCTTATCCATGCCTTCTTCCTTAGCCGAGACCACATGGGATAGGGATGTCCATCTGCAAAAACTGCGCAGTTCTGACTTTCATTGCGTCTTCCAACACATTAGGATTGGCATGTAACTGTCCTAATGAACGAAAGCACAGCTACATATCTGCTCATTCTGATTTAGGTTTTTCAACATCATATTTTTCTGTAAAATGCTTAATCCTCTCGCTGCCAGGGGCTGAGAAACCATGACCGCTCCCACTTTCAGCTGGACATGCATGCTTTTTAAGTTAAATGGGAATCTAAATCTTATGAAATCTTAAATCTTATTACCAGTAACTATTCCTATGCAAAACCTGTCCTGTGGCAAGATTGTGATTCATTCAATGAATTGGCATACTTTGGGGATAATGGGCATTAACAGAAATATTTGAACAAATGGCTTGAGGATTGAGTTTTTTTTTTTTATCCACAGCATAAAAATGTCAGTTGTACAGGTTGTTAAAATTTGCATTATGCTGCATATAGACATGATGATCGTACTGGTCAGCAGACCATACAAACAGATACAAAACCTTTAGACCAATACAAATTTTGACCCTGCCTTTGTGATTCAGATGCAGGTGGAATGTTGCAGTCATCACTCTTGATGATTTTTTCGAGTTGCCCTCTGTCTGTAAATACCATCACTTTCTCCCCATTTTCTTCAGGGACAGATCCAAGAGCCAAATCTTCACGTTTACAATTCTCCATTGCAGAGTAGCTCCCTATATCCAAGACCTCATCTCGAAATAAGCTCCTACATACTGTACCCTTTATCTGTTGTTCCCCCTCTCACCCAAGAAGCGGGTGTAGCCATACCATCCTCCACGTAGGGTTTAGCCATACTGTACCATCCTCCACGTATACCTACTCCAGATAAACCTTGTACCTGTCCTTTTCTGCTCCTCCTGCAGTGAGAAAAGATGCATTCCAGCTGTTGAAATCATGGCGAATAGCCTCGCATCTCTTAAAGTCCTAATTTTCCAGCATCTTATCTTAAGTCAGCATGTTCCCCATAAAATTGTTTTGAGCAGGGACAAAGAGATCCCTGCTCAAAACAATTTTATGGGGAAACAGGCTGAATTAAGATAAGATGCATGGAAATTAGGACTTTAAGTGTGTTATAATTTCCTCTTATATTTACGTTATCTGTATTTCATCCTTCATTGGGAGGAATATATTGGCATCTTGCAACTATTGTACGTACTGCATAAAGCATGGTGTCAGCACTTCAATCAAAAGCTGGGAATGAAGCACTTTGATTTGGGGCCAAAAAGTGGTATGAAAAACTTTCAAAGTTGTACAAGTATAAGGAACCAAAATTATTTGCTTTGAATGTGTAGTCTTACAATTTTTGTGCCATATTCATCACAAAATGAAAACTAAATGTGTGTAAGACTTTGTTGAACCGTTAGTACGGCTCATTGTTGTATACAGTAGGTTGTTGGGGTTGCAGCACTGTTCTTTCACTCTTATCTGCCCCTATAAACTGATCAGTTTCTCCATGTCAGGGAAGCTCTCACCTAAATGCAAATGAACTTCCATGACCTGGAGAAGCTGCTTCAAGGCATAATGAATAAGGTCCATAATGAATAAGGTCCATAATGTAAAAGAAACCTCTTGAGCCAAGTCCCTCAAATGCCCAACAAACAGCATGAAGGGCTGGTAACTGTACCTTTTTATTGGATGGGTTGTCTCCAATTAATTCAGGGACAAAAACAGGAAGCATGGGTGCATGGTTTTATGTATCCAATTTTGTGTTCTTGAGCACTGTTCTCGGTCAAACTGTGATCTTTTAAAACCAAATATGTATGGCTGTTTTATGCAAACTAAAAAAAAATAATTAAATGGTAAATAAACATTTGTTAATAAAGAAATGGCTGTCTTATACTGTGTACTTAATATTTGATCATTGGTATGGCATTTGTTTTGCTTCACTTACTCTAGGAAAAATCAGGTCCATAGAAGATGTTCGTGGGCAATGCTACCACCTTGTGCTTTGTTTGGAGGTACTGTACATGTAAATTCTTGAACATGTTACTCTAGTCTCGTCTAAATAATGCAATATAGACCTCCACAAAGTGCCACTTAACGCTTCAGGACATACTGTGTTGATATTTCTATGTTGATGGACTTTTAAGAACCCTTTCACGCTTTCTGCTTTTGCGCTTTCCACTATAAAGTATCTACTCATACAGGACTTTATAAAAAAAAAAAAAAGTAAGCTGTCAAATGCCATAAATTGCCAATGGTGGTCGCTGTGGGTGGCTTCTGTTGTTTTGGAAGTAATGGTTTTGCAGTGTGTGGCTTAAATGATTATTTGATTTCATGGGGAAAATATAAAAGAATGAACTGAATATTTCTGAGCACTTTGATTTCATGTGGCAACTGAATGAACAAATTCTGCCCCCTCAATGTATGCGTGCATGTGCGTATTTTCCCAGTGATATCTAAAGCTAAGGATGACGACCAAAAGTAAGACGAGAGGAAGCAATCAGAAAATGTGTTGGAGTAATGTGGAGAAAAGGCTTGCAACCGCAGTACCTGAAACCTCTTTGTGGAGGCCTTCATCCAGCAGTGGGTCAACAAGGGCAGGAGATATGTGTATGTAGTGTCGAGAAAAAGTTTGTGAACCACTTAGATTAAGCTCTAATAATATTTTAGGTTTGAAATATGTGAAAATCCTAATAGATAAAGATGACCTGATCAAACAAATGACACAAAAACATGATACTTTTTCAACATTTATTTATCCACAAATGATTCAACATTCAATATCCATGTGTGAAAAAGTATGTGAATCTTTAGATTCAGTAACTGGTGCCACCTGCTTGAGCAGCAGTAACTTCAGCAAAGCATTTCCTGTAAAAGCTGGTCAGTTTCTCACATCAGTTTTCAGGACTTTTTGCCCATTCCGTCTTACAGAACTGCTTCAACTCCGAGTCATTTGAGGGCTTCCTTCCATGGACAGCTTGCTTCAGGTCCTGCCACAACATTTCAATGCGGTTTAGGTCCGCACTTTGACTAGGCCATTGTAAAACGCAACATTTCTTCAGCAGCCATTGTTTTGTAGATGTGCTTTTATGTTTAGGATCATTGCCTTACTGCATCATCCACTTTCACTTCAGCTCACAGACTGATGGCCTTACATTCTCCTCTAGAATCTTATGATACGATGCAAATTTCATGGTTGTATCAATGATGGAAATCTGTTCAGGTCCTGAGGCTGCAAAGCAGCCCCAAACCATCACACTCCCACCATGCTTGATGGTTGGGATGAGGTTCCTCTATTCAAACACAGTTTTGTTTTTTGCCAAACAAAGTTTCTCATTGAGGTCAAAAAGTTCTATCTTTTTGATTTCTGTCCAGAGAACATTGTTCCAGAAGTCTTGTGTATCATCTATGTGCTTTTTGGCGGTCTTCAGATGACAGCAGTGTTCTTTTTAGAGAGCAGTAGTTTCCTCCTGGCTATCCTTCCAAGAACACCATTCTTTTTCTGATCGTTGAGTCATGAACACTCGCATTAGCCAAGGAGAGTGGCCTGCAGATCCTTGGATGTTACTCTGGGGTTCTTTGTGACTTCCTGGATGATTTGCCGGTTTCTTTTTGGAGGGATTTTGGTAGGATGACCACTCCTGGGTAGAGTGACTGGTCTTGAACTTTCTCCAAATTTTCTGACAGTGGATTGGTGGAGCCCAAAAGCCTTAGAAAATGTTTTGTAACCCTTTCTAGACTGATGTTCATGATTAACTGCTTTTCTGACGTCCTCAGAGATTTCTTGTGATCGTGGCATGACGTGTTTCCACACTCCTGTAGGGTGAAGCCCAAACTCGCAATGTTTCTGAACTTTAAACAGGGTGGGGCCTCCCAAACCCACTGCTGAAGATCAAATTATTTAATAAACACCCGATTCTAATTATCCCTTTAATTTAGCTGATAAAACCAGGGTTTCAATTTTTCACATACCCCGACTCTGAATTACTCATTGTTTTGTATAATTCCTAAATCATTTTGTTTCAAAAGACATGCACTTGGTTAATAAAAACCCAATTGGATATTTAAGAAAAGAATGGCTTTGATTCAAGAATATTATCGTGGAAAAACTTTGGAATTTCTGTAATTATCACTGGGGTTCACAAACTTTTTCGTGTGTTGTATATACATATACACAGGGCTTTTGTCAGGAGGGGATGCGGTGGAACGCAGTTCCGGTACCTTTTTTCTTAGACCATGTGGTACATTTTATAGCATTATTGTGATCATTAAAAAAATAATAACATACGAAACAATTTTGCTATGTGAATGTGTATATTATTGCGCATGTCCAATAATAAATCCCTCCTCCCCGGTCCCGTCCTTTCGTGAGTTCCCTCAGTTTTTTTTACAATTTTTATTTTACAAAAAAGCACTGTACATAAACATGTTCTAATAAAGTTATATTTTATCTTTTACTCTTGTTTTTTCTAGTACTGGTAGTCAATTCATTTTTGAGATTTTAACTTGGTGCGTGTATTTTTCCTACCGTGCACAGACTGGGCCTAAGGGCCCCTACCTTTGTGTGTGTGTGTGTGTGTGTGTGTGTGTGTGTGTGTGTGTGTGTGTATTTGTATACGTTTTTACAATTGTCTAAATATCATCCATCCTCGTTGCTGCATATTCACTGTTAAGATCAGAAATTGATATTTACTACTTGCAACCGGGTACTTCGAGTACATGACTTTTAATCTACTGTGCTTCCACAGATGATATTGTTTATGGGCTATATTTAAAGGAAGTCCATTTCCAATGACTTGAAAGCATACCTAAATGACTCCTGTAGCTGTGTACTTTAAGCTGCAGTTCCATTTCATTTGAGGTGTTTTATATATTTACTCATTGCATAAATTGCTTTTGCATTCATGTGCTTAACACTGCAATAAATTAAAAATCCTGTGTTTTTGCTTATTAAATCTGTTGTGTAGTATTGGATAATAGCTACTGCATTTTTATGGGGGGGAAAAATTATTGCCCCCACTTGTTCTGCCTTTTGTAATTGGTTTTAATGTATTAAGCTTCCTTGGGTTGCTATAGCAACCACTTGCAAAGACACAGCACTTCCTCTTTTGAAATACTGTAGACAATCATATAGTGAGCCCTGGGAAACAGAATCTGTCTCCCACGATCGATCGGCAGCTTATATAATGACATTTCTTTTAAAGCTAAGCAATCATTATAAACAAACAAACATGCAAACTGTGTTGCCACTAAAAATCTATGCAGTGACGCGGTTTTCCTGTGATACAGAAGCTATTGGTCTCATTCATTTGAACATTGTCAGCATGTTAAACAGGGGTCTCGGACGCCTAAAGTAGCTGTGTGCATAATTTCTCACAGTATAGATCTAATGCATTCTTCTGTTCCATATGAACCCCTGATAAAAGCAGTGTGCATTACATATGTTATGGTATTACTTGTACTCTTAAGTGTTAAGCTTTGGATCAAAATGTACAATGATATATGGGGGAGTGGTTTCAATTTGCGGCAGCTCTTATATATGTTCTTAAGGTATAGTCAACTGCATTTGATACAGTATCGCATCCTGGGAGCTAATATCCTGAGGTCCATATTTACTAAGCGGTGCAATTCAATAAGATATCCTTCAAGTAGGCTGCCGTATGGAATAGAAGCGCTTGGTAAATATGGCTATTGAAATATTAAGCAAACCTGTATCAACTTTATGTAGATTTGATTAAAATCGCTTTTGGTTTATCCGTGTGTTATTGGATTTACTCTTCCCCCGCCACTGTTTAATTCGTGGATCCGTTCCATATAATGCATGTCCTCATTTATACCTGCTGTGTAATATGGCAGGCACACGTTTACAGGAGTCCATGTTTAACATGGACAAGAAGCACTGTGTGCTTATTTACATGGGGAAATGACAAGTCCCTGGCTACAGTGGAAGCACTGTATGCTAAGAGATAATGGGGAAAGGCAGGTTTACAGGCGTGAATGTGCTAACACAGGTCCACAAAGCTGCCCTTCCCCATTATCTCCACGCATAGAATACTTCCACAGTAGTTATCTGATCTCCAATACAGTACGTGCATCTCCATTCAGGAACTTGGTTGAAGCTGACCAATATCTTGTATGAAAAACAGGGCCATACACTTTACTATCAGCTGAGCCCAGTAGGTCCCCCTGAGATACCACCATGCTCTCCATCATCTGTGTACCTACAATTCCCCTCCCCCACCCTCCCTCCCTCTGAAAATCCCTGCTGCCTGGGATAGAACAACATGGCAGGTGAAGCTTTAATTCCAGTCTGATGTCACTGCTTTCATTTGGCAGGGAGAGCACTGAATATGAGACGAGCTGGTGGCCAGCCTAAAAACTAACATAGTATATACAGTTCGTACATTCAGATGGTTTAGTGTTTATTTTTAAAGAATTAAGATGGTACACTTTTGTTGTGTTCCGCTCAAGGTTGACTTTGAGTAGGATTGCGTTTTTAAAGTTACTCGTAAAGCGACCATATTATTATTATTATTTTTCATTTGGGATTGAAGCAGGGGGTCTCTGGAGCTTAACCCCATTAAGAAGTCAGCTCCGGGGACCCCCTGCTTCCAGAGATACTTCAACAGTGGGTGCCGGTAGCCACTCCTGGCTCGCAGCCAGGGTTCACATTATGGCCGCTTTTCAAAGCTTCTGGGGCCAGTGGGCCTATAGGGAGCTGTGACGTTACCTGGTACGGCTTCCTATTGGCCAACATGGAGTAAATATCTCTGCAGTGGGTCCCCTGACCTGACATTAGTGGGGTTCAGCCCTGGAAACCCGGTGCTTCAATACTGTCTAAAAAAAAACAAATCAAGAAGCGGGAATGTCCTTGAAAGCAACTTCTTGCCTCTGCAAAAGTGCAATAATGAGTAATAAAGAATACAATATCACACATGTTTTAAATATTTTTTTACAGGCACTAAATATTTCCATTTGAATGCAATACAGAATATATACATAAACATTTTAAACGAAAACTAGAACAGTAAATAAATCCCATTATTCCCTTTATTGGTTACTATGACTAACTTAGAATGTGCTATAATTACTCGGTGAATTTGTGTTCATTGTTTCTACAACTGTGTGTGCCTGATTATACAACTTGTAAATCAACATCATATCATTGTGGCTTCTCCTTTTTCAGTATTATTTCTCAGTTAATGCCATATATTTGTATCATAACAAGCCACCACCTGAAGACTTCATCACTTGGGTGTGCGGCCTTTGTACTTTGCTTTCTTCCATTGACTTCTCTGCTCAGGCCCTTCACGTGTTTCTGCTGGTCCAGGGTGTACACTTCCCAGCCACACGCTGTCCTGCTTTCTCTGCAGCTGTTACTGGCGTATAGAACATGCTTCAGTGTCTATGTGCACCATTAGGGACAAGACTCTGGCGTCAATAAGCAGTTTACAAAGCGGCCTCCGTGGGTTCAAGCACATGTACCTCAAGATTCACCATTCTGCAATACGCAGCGCTACCTTTTATTAGAGGCAGGGACTTTTGGTTTTGTGCAAACAGAAGGCGCTGCATTAAAAGGAAGGGGAAAAAGGGAAAATATTAGGTAACATAAATGGCATAAGCTGCTCTGCTTACACAGTGTTTGCAGATTAACATATTTACTGATTACCAGTTATTGCAAGTACAGTAGTTTTGAGCATATCGTACTAATAATACTGGAGTAGAGATAATTAACAAGCAAGGTGGTGAGAGGGCTAGGGAGGCCCCCACACAATTCCTGTCCCACACTAGGATCACTATAATTACTCAGACCCACAGGTAAGTACCTTAACCAGTCACCCTGGTGAGTGGAGAAATAAAGTAGCCCTCCTTTATTACTGTGTGTGATGCAGGCCAGAAATATATTGGTTACATCTACAGTTCACACTATACTATAGCTTACTTTTTACTTAAAATAATTACTCATGGAGTAGAGATAATGAAGTACAGATGCAGCCACCAGTATTAGAAATTCTGGGGCAGTCTCACAGTAAATTTCTCAACATTTCTGTGAGATTCTTAATGGCCCATCGGATGAACACAGCAGGGGTCCCTGCAGTCTTATTCAGTTAAAACACACCTGCTTAAGGAAGCATATGAGTAGCTCCATGGCTGATAATTAACACCTCATACATTAACCTTGGCCCCCTGCAGGCGCACTTACCAGAATGCCCTCCTACTGTCTCTGTACATTCTCCCTACCAACCAATTCGATTGTAAGCTCTTCGGAGCAGGGACTCCTTTTCCTAAATGTTACTTTTAAGTTTAAAGCACTTCTTCCCTTTGTGTTATTTATATCTTATTTATATGATTGTAACTATTACTGCTGTGAAGTGCTATGTACATTAATGGCGCTATACAAATAAATGAAATAAATGCTGCACACCTAAAAAGAGTATATTAAAAGATGATACAGTTTCCGGTGCTCCTGTGCTTGAACGATAGCCTGTAATCAATCCAATGCAAGTAGTAGCTGAAGGAACACAGGGCTCAAACGGATTTGAAATAACCAACTCATTTATTGAGCCAAACACAACATTTCGACCTTAATGGTCTTTGTCAAGTGACATAGTGGCACAAGACCATTAAGGTCGAAACTTTGTGTTTAGCTAAATAAATTAGTTATTTCAAATCCGTTTGTGCCCTGTGCGGCTTCAGCTGCTATACAAATAAAGACATACATACATAAAAAGTTACGTCTGAAAAGTAAGATGTAACACTACAATGTTGGATGACTCCTCATGCATGTATCATGGTCATTATGACAATCTATTTTAGTACTGATTTTCAGGCTAATTATTCCACTAATGAGACCGAGACTTCATTAGAATACTGATAGAAAACCGTTGAAATTTTGTGTTTTAAAATGTAATCTTGCTTTGTGGTCGTGTGTCTGAGGGGATTGTTAGCCCTCTATACTGGTGGGAGGGTTGCGTCTACGTATTTGATTTGTTTTTGTTTTTTGTGTGCTGCACTATGATTCTGGTTACAAATGCTGAATTAGTTTCAGCACTCTTTTCTCCACGCACCCCTACACCCTCACTTTCTCACACATTTCTCTTTCACCTCTCCCCCCCTCACTCATTAATTCCCTGTCTCCTTCACTCAGCCTCTCTATTTCCCAATTCTGCCTCCTTACCCCCCTCTTTTTCAGGACTATCCTCTCACTCTCTCCTTTTCCTTCTCTCCCTTCAGTCAGTCATTCTTTCTGACCCCTTTTCCCAAACCCATGGGTCAAGCGACGGAGGGCTTGTAAAATGATGGGGCCCGGTGCAGTGTGTGGGGGGCCGCCTCCCTTCCCCGTAGCCCTACTTTGGGAGCGGTGGTGGTGGCGACACTTGATGGAGTCTACCCGAGGGTAGGGCCCCACCAGAAGTCAGACCCGGCCTGCATGACGACCACCTGGGTGGGCTCCCTCTGCAACCCCACCACAAGTGGTGCCCACGGGAGCTCGGCACCTTGATTTAGTGTGGGGCTGGTGGAGTCGCACCGATGCTCCTAAATAGGAAAATTGGCAGACGTACCACGACGTTGCTTTAACAGCATTAGGGTCGTGGTCAAAAAACAAGAACTGGATAGCTACTTTGTGGCTTTAAGTTGGCAACCTTTGTGTGTGAAAAGCAAGATCCACCTATGAGTTTACAATTTAAGTAGTGTTTTAGGAAACGGACACACTGTGCATTCACATAATTTAGCAGTGAGTGAATACAAAGCATACAGGCTGTTGGATCTGCAGTTTGATCAAGTTATGAGAAAAGAGAAGGGATACTGACTTTGAAGTGCGGGAAATCTTTTTATTTATTTATTTTTTAAATAGGTAAAATCTGAACATAATGAGTAGGGCAGTTAGTGGATGGAAGGGGGATCTAAAAACAATACAGGAATCCTCACTGATATGAAAGCCGATTACAACGAGTGTCAAGGTAACAGTCCAAGTGCATTTATTAGGACAAAGTCAACCCACAAGAGCACAAATCTATCCATAGGCAGTGCTAGGGCGCTAGCAAAACTGAGCAATTACTTAGGGCTGCAACAAGATCATGGGGCGCCTGAGACATTGACCTGATTATTCCATTTCTCGACATTTGGGCCTGGGGACCTTGACACTTGTGGGGTACTGTATATTTAAGTTGAATGAAGACTGAATTGTGGGAGAAATGCAACACTAAACAGTCGGCACTAACAAGGACACAAACCAGCTTTTCTATTAGAGCATTCCACCCATGTGTAGAGAGGAGAAAATATAGGATGTGAAGGTTTACTTGCGTTATTTCCGCTTGGGCTTCCCAAAATTCTAGTACCGCCCCCCAGTTTCTACTACTATCGTTTCTGGTTTACCGGGTTAGGCCATTTAGGATTACTTATAGAGTACGGCTATAAAGGGAAAAGTACTTCATCAATAGAAGGGATTTCAGTGTTTGTTACTCCCATCGATGCCTATGCTGAATGATGATCTATTGACATCCATTATGTTACCAGGCTTTATCTTCAGAGACAGAAGAACGGAGGAGTCCCTGTAAATATGGATACTCTTCTCAGGAGATCGTGCAGTCACGTGCCTACTTATTATTTATTTATTTATTTATAAAATATTTTACCAGGAAGTAATACATTGAGAGTTACCTCTCGTTTTCAAGTAAGTCCTGCTTATGGCAATGACTTGCATTTTCAGCTTGTTTTCCACATTGTTTTATTTATATATATATATATATATATATATATATATATATATATATATATATATAAAACAAACAATCAAACACAAACAATCACCTGTGAGAGATGGCATGTCTTGTTGGCATAGCGTGTTGCTGTTGGCTGTTGTTAAGTTGTTAAGCCCCAGAGTGTGGCAGGTCTCACAGGAGCTGTTGCTGTTGTTGTGTTATGAAAATGTATGCTGCCAGTGCTAAAAAGCATAATTGTCCCATTCAGTGCTGGAAGGGCCTGTAACTCCTAAGGCTCCATATATCTAACCCTCGATATTGCTATTATGATAACCCATAAAGAAAAGCCAATCCAGAATGATTTATGTTAATTTAGTAACCAAATGACCAAGTAACCAAATGTGGCCCTACTTTGAATCCCAGTATCGGCTTTTTGTGACCTTGTGCAAGTCACTTCATCTCAGTGTAACCACTTCAAAGCAGGGACTCCTCGTACCTGCTAAAATTCTGTGTACACTGTCAGCACCACATTAAAAATAGATATATATATATAATTTGATTCATGTGCGTCGTAGTCTTGATTCGGTACTTACACTGACGGGCGCCAGCAGGTTGGGTGTTGCTGGCGCTGCTCTCAAATGAAGAATGGAAGTTGTGTATGGTTTCTTGTAGAATTTGTCTCTCACGACCCTACAATAAAGTGATGCCGCAAAGTTTGGTTTAGAGACATACAGATTGTTAGCGTACATGGTTTCTAGCAGAAATCTACACTGCCAAAAGACATAAATTAAATGGGGGATGGGGGTGTTATCCCTTTCAGTGTTCTTGTAAGCTGGCATGCAGCAGGTCCTTTCCTCGAGTAGCAAAAACAACAGAGATTTCTTAACCTACTGATAACACACAATATTGCGTTATAAAACAGAATATTATAGGATTCAATGGCACAATATCACAAAAATAACCCACCATAGCATACTAGCGGGTGCAATAACCTTTGCTATAGCTGTGGGTTGCTAAAAGTGGTTTCAATGATTAGTGTAACTAATTTTTTTAAAGATTACAATAGAGAAGCGGTTCTGGTTCTCCCATCTCTGACCCTGATCCCTTCCTGGTGTCTTGAGAGGAGGAAATCAGATTTAAAATCCAGGTGGTAAAGTAGGGACACTCGTTAATGGCCATTAATAGCTTTGCACCTTAGTTCATTTATATATAGGGGACATATGTCTACCTGAGATGGCACTGGTGAAAGAGGTTTTAATATACTGCATTAGTAGAAATAGCAGCATATTCAGTTTAGCTTGTAGTAGTGTTTGCTTTTTGTTCATTCAGCAGATACCTTTCCTGCGTTAAGTTCAGAAATAGCCGCCAAAATCTGCTGCCTGGATCCATCTGTCTTTATCCCCAACTCTTTCAAATCCCCATCAGTAAGCGTGAGAAAGGCCTCCATGTCAACCTGTGGCAAGTAAATAAAAACATGTCCCATTAAGAGTGCAATCTCCCCAACTATTTTATCTAAGGTATTATGGCAGGGTAGATTAGGGTTGCCACATTCAAGTTTTTAAATACGGAACACCCTCCCCACAACAGACAAACACACACAATTGCCCCCACCACAACACACACAACTTTGCTGGGGGGGCCCTCTGGTCTCGCGTGCAAATCCGGATGTTGGACCCGATATACAGTATGAATGCATTAGTGACAGGTAGGGGTAATGGCAGACATAATCTTTATAAAGAGCAGCCATATTTCCCCGTACCGTCACATGTGCTTCCTGTGCGAAAATGCCAGATTAGCGCTATTCATACTGTATAGAATAAGGGCTTTTGAATCAAGGCATAAGTATTGCAATTCTGGGACAAAGCAAACTGCGCCAGGTGTGTCATAATAGAAACTCGAGTGATATCCACTGAGTTTTTCTTTGATATACATCTGGTGCAGTTTTTCCCCCAGAATTGCACCACTTTTGACTTCATGTATATAACCCAATGGCCCTTAATTTGAAGTTTTCAAAATTCCTATCACATGTAAAGTGTACGGAACGATGTACTACAAAACAAAGTATATTTTTAACTGTTTCATTGCTATGTGCCATACTCAATTATGCCTCATGCTCTTATACACTCTAAGCACATCAGTCACTTAAGTTATTCATGCAGCCGGACATAAAGGAAGACGGGTCTACAGCAAATGCAGAGCGGGAGAAAGTCAAACACAAGACAAGAACAACACCGTATTCTTTGCATGAACTAATGACAATTAGGACCCGAAAAGCACGTTAGGCACCAGGGTATTTCATATTTAACCATTTCGAAAAGGCTTAAAGGCAAGTATTCATTTCAAAGTTCATATGTATATTTATTAGGTTTCCATGCCAAAACGCTTACCATGGTTTCTCCAAAGGAGGCAATAGGACAATAGGTGCAGAGAGAGAATATCAGGCAAGAAATTAAAAACGGTAACAAAAACAATGATCAAATCCTCACTTGTGAGTGTCACCAAGAGACCATGAACCTTTTGAAGCAGCTAAACATGTGACATCTTATTGGTTTTAATCAGTTCTGTAGTATTAGATAATACTTAATTTTTTTTAATTATTATTTTTAAACTTTTAATGCCATTTTTAATGAGTTTTAAAGCATCCTTTGATTTCTATAGCAGGTTTTAACCCACCGCCCAAGCAGCGCAAGATCGTTGCAACACTTTTCGGTTTGTGATCATCTGTTCCCAATGTTCCCAGCAGCTTGAGCTGTAAACTGTAACAATAGCTAATGTTACTTTAGTAATATAAGAATACACTATAGCTGCTACGTTACATTGACTGAAGCAGCCATTGTTTTTTGACAGATTAATAACAGGAGCACCAAACGATTGCCAGCGTTGGTAAGAATATAGAATTTTACATGGATGGTCACATGCGTTACATATACAAATAAGAAAAAGGGGGGGAATGTAGTATTGCTGCTTTAATAACGAATGGCTATGATATTATAATGAAAACTTTGATTTTCTTCTTTAATAGAGGTCTTTGCAGTTACAATGTTCTTTCAATCGAGGTGCAAATGCTTATTTTGTGTAACGAAATGATTACAGACATTTTTGAATGGCTCATCTCAGGATAAAGAACTTTCCATGGAAGATTCCACCAGTTCCTTATTCCGTATACTTCACAGTACAATACATTTAGGATTTTGGAGGCGTGACCTTATTGCTTTACTAGCCTGCACTGCACTTGACCGGTTAAACCTGACCAGTCTTATAAATTGGAGAGATATAAAGGTTACAATGAAGGTGTCTACAATGTAAATAAAAATGAGCAAAAAAGGCTGACATTTTTGGAAAAATATGAGGCTCACATATAAAGTACTTGCATATAAAAGCCAAAGTTTATTTTGACAACTCGCATCTCATATAGTGAAGCAACGTTTTAGGGCACCATGCCCCTTTCTCAGGCTTACTAGGGGATGGGTTATGGTAGACACTCAAACAGACCTAAATTCTGCTCTGTCTCTCAGATTAATCATTAATCAATACATTCAATCCACAAGTCTACCTCAAAAAATATTCTACAGACAGGGATGTGCTAGGCAGGGAGGCAATTGCTCCCCCGGGGCCTGTGCAGGTACAATGCAGGTGATGCCTGCTATGAAGTGCAAAGCCAATACAGGGGGCATTCTAACAGTGCCGATATATACAATGCTGTGTACATGCAGTATACATAGAGCACATGTGTGCAGCAGTGTTACAACGCAGCAGCACAGTGTTAAATTAATGCATCTATTTCTCCATTATCTTACAGGTGAAACTGTACAAGAGACAGACAGGCCATGTTGGTTTTAACAAGATTGTGCTCTTTTTTCCAAGTCTTTGTTATTTCTGTTATTGGATCAAGCAATAAATAT
Source organism: Ascaphus truei (assembly GCA_036426205.1). Lineage (NCBI taxonomy): Eukaryota > Metazoa > Chordata > Amphibia > Anura > Ascaphidae > Ascaphus > Ascaphus truei. Next base: position 236,384 of record WSYH01000223.1, read on the forward strand.
TTTTTATACATCTTACACCGATATACAACACATGTTTCTCTCATTTACTTTAATAGAGATGTCATCATTTTGAAAGACATAGGGCCTCATGCAGAGAGCATAGAATTTTAAAATTGGCGAATTTCATAAAAAGTAGCTTTTTTGGAGAGTTTTATTCTCCATATGCAGAAAAGTGCGAATTCTGCTATGTTTAACATGGATGCGTGTGGCGAGTTTAAATTGGCGAGATGCGCGCTTCAGAAACGTGTAAAAACAAATTCGCGCCTTTTTTTTCCCCTTTACTATAGGCGGCGAGCGCCATCTTGCCATCTTTTCCTGGCGCGGCAAAAATGCGAGAATCGCGCCATTTTCTTGGCGCGAACAGCCGCTACATGCCGTTCGCACCTCTCTGCATTCGGAGAGTTTTAAAAATGGCGAGATGGAGGTTCTCGCCAGCCGCGAGGCGAGTTTTAGCAATAGAAAAAACAAAATGGCGCGTTTTTCGTAACTCGCCATTTTCTGCCGGTTTCTGCGCGAAATTGTACAAAAAATGGCGAATTTCGAAATAACGATGCTCTCTGCATGAGGCCCTGTGTCTGTTATCTGAAGTTTCCTAGCATTGAATGACTGTATGGGAATAAGGGATGGGTTACATTACACAGAACAAAACGTGCATTACTGTAGCAATAGCCTCAAAATCCTCTGCATGGAATTTAGGTTAAATTCACAATAGCACCACCTATAGTTACTGCAAAGTACTACATCAGCCGCACAACACCATTTGGCAGTCACGGACACAGGGCCGCAACATGTAATGAAGTGCCAGGGAATTGCACTTGGTTTCGCCTAGGTCATGGGATCAGTAAGTCTGTAGGTATCCCCAGCTGCCATCCTATATACCATAATGTAACATTGTGGTGGTCAATATACAAGGGAGCGCTTGTGCCTTTATTGTAAGCCATAAGTAAGATCAATAGAAGGGTCTAAACAGAACTATGGGAAGAGCACTAACTGTGATCTTTCTTGTGTGCTGGGACTTGTGTTCTCATTCAGTCCTTAATTTGATTGCAGGTCAAGTACCACTTTTTACAAGTCCTGTATCACATGTGCAGTTGGGTATGCACTTACTCCTCTCAAAATACTTATTTTAACTATAAACCTCACCGTTACTAGTCATTCTGCCTCCCTTACAGTTACAAGTAATGCAGCCGTTTCTGTCCCGCACTACACTGTTTCTGGTGTACGGTTCCTGGGTAAAAGCTTCCTAATCATTGATGCATAACGTCTGTGATTTGTGCACCTCTATACCATCTTATTTATTTTTTTTACTTTAAAGATCATCATCCCTCTATTCTTTGAATAATAAATGTGGAGGACTTTGGAATTTAAATGTAAGATAATCATACTGGATGGCAGGCCCTTACTGGAGGAATCTCCAGCAATAACAATGACATGCATTAGGATCATGGCAAACTGCCCTGTTTCATTAAATAAAGAAGATGCTGCTATTATAAAGAGTATAACTATACATTTCCAGCCGTACAAAATCTCATTTTTATAAAGATATCAAATAAAGTACAAAATGTTGCCACCTATTATACATCAGGTCTGCTTCCACTACCATCTAATCCCCGGGTATTAACCAGCAGAAAAGTCCCTTCTTATAGAAGTAGCGTCTATGCACACATTTGGGTGGGCTACAGCAAAATAGGGCCGCCATAATTGCTAGCAGCTGACAATTGATTTTGGAGAAGAAGCTTTTAATTATTAGAAGTTGAATCATACTCTTTGATGCACTCATTTAATATGAATAGGGTTACAAGGTTACACAAACATTCTGCACTGAGACGCTTATTTATTGGGGGGAAACTACTGTCCAAAGTCCTCATGTGCCATAATTATGCTGCATAATTATTTCACTTTGAGGGGACAGCAGAAACATGCATTTTTCAGAGACCCCTGGCAGACATGATTTATAAAAGAAATTACGCAGACTTTACTTAGGACACATTATAACTGTTTGTGGTGTACACAAGCTCGGCTCACACACAGCTAAAGCCAGTTTTGGCGGCCTTCAGCGTCCAGCTAAATCTGGTCTCCCAAGGGTCACTAAACGACACGATGAGCTACAATGCCTAACATGTAGCCGCATTCACTTCAATGGGCCACGGGAATAGGGTGTAGTTACCGCCGTTTCTTGCATTTTGGAAACAATTCATGACTAACCCTTCCTTGCCCAGGGGTTTACAAAAGAAATACCCGGAGATGAAAAGAAAAACTGGCTCACGTGAAAAGCTTTAGGAGATATCAGGGCATCATTAAAAATGCAGGGCCATATTTACTATTGTATGCTGCTTTTTGTCGGCTATTGCTGCAGCTGCTGCTGTTTTGAAAGAAGTCTGCTTTCTATTTTGGATAATACAATTATGTGAAGTTTTTTTTACAATAGGGTGCTGCTGGCTTTTTTTGATATATCGCCACGCCTATGAAAAATGTATAAATACACACAAATAAAATGTTTATATTAATATATTATGGCAGGAGAGGTGTTGGTTGTTTATTCCTGCCTGGACCATTGTGCGTTCTCTAGACATCCTTGTTCCAAGCCAGGGCACACTTAGATGCTGTAGATTAAGCTACATCTAGCTTTTCCATGTAACATATCTTAATAGTAATCAAGAAAACAGAAAGTATGACAAGAGTTTGAGACATCTTACCTCTTGCTCCTCAAAAATGGGTTGGTACTTCTCCAAGGACAACTGTTTAAGGATGGCGGGCAGCTCTTCTTTAAAAGGTGAAAAGAAAAAAATATATATATTTTAAGCTCAAACGCTTCCACGCGTCTTCCCTCCCTAGCCCTCCGATTATTAATATAACTATAATGTAAGTTACAACTTGGCTCCACATAAATAAACAGATCAAGCCAGTCTGGGCTATATTTTTGGGAACAGCATACACAGGAAATTAATCCCCCCCTGCCCCACCCATGAGTGTATCTGCATGTTTTCTACCGGTCCCACGTCTTGAATGAAGCAGATTTAGGAACCTGTAATACACTCGGGGCTATTCTATCTTTAGGAATGATAACGCGGGAATGTATTTGCACAAACCTCATCTCTATTACATCTGCAAGAGGAAACTGCATCTATTCTAAAAATGGTTCATACCACACAAATGTACACGCAGATACTTGGGGATGGCTGCAGTAAAATAAATGCAAGACTAAAATAAATGTAAACAGAATAAAAAAAGGTTGGGCTAGAAAACTGTATCAACATCTGCAGTTATGGAGTTCTTCTTTGTCTCCTTTCCTGTGGATGAGGATAACTATGGAGTTGCGACAACGTGATTGGTGAAAAATCTGGCGCTAATTAAATACTAGTGATCACTTAAAATACAGTGACTATATAACACACATATAGTGATTCAAATAATATAGTGCCTAAAAATAGTGCAATATTGAAAAAAAGTATAATATAGGTTGTAACCCCCCTCTCAGACCCTCTGGAAGGGACTGTCTTCACTGGTCCCAGATGAATCAATTGTATTTTCTCAAACCCAGGGGGAGCATGTAGGGAAAGAACAACAAAAAAAAAAAAAAAACCCTAAGTGCAAACAATTTTGTTCAAGGGTGATATATGTGCTTGGCCCCTTTGTGTGCTCCCTACTCAGTAGGAGCACACAGGGGCCAAGCCATCATATATCACCTTGAACAAAATTGTTGCACTTAGTGTGTTTTTTTTTTTCTTGTTGTTCTTTCCCACATGCTCCCCTGGGTTGATAAAATAACTTATGAGTTTGCTCCATTGCAGAACAGGAAAACTCCAGAACAATCATTCCTGTATACTGCTGCTGTGCCCGCTCCCAGTCACATATAAGGTTAATGTCACAACATTACCATTAATATTATTCCCTTCAGCAAAACCAAATTGTGACTCTTTGAAACCACCTCAGAAAGAAATCAGCTGAGGAGATAAATCAAAACTACTACCCACCTCCGTTTCAATAAAATATACATTATGTTGTGACAACTTTTATATAACTAGTATTAATATATTTTCGTTCATTTAAATTGAAGTGTGTGTGGCAGTTGTTATGGATTTCTTAATACATTAATATCCTCTTTGTTGCCAGAGGGGCCTGTAAAGTATTGCACAGCAATGCATTGCAGGCCACTTAGGTTGTGTTAGCATGTTCACTCGTGGTACTCAGCACACGCTGCCTCTATGATGCTGTCCTTAGTTCAAGGTTCTATTCAGTGGTTCACACCTTCATCTGTAATGGTTCCACTGCTGGAGCCTCCGCTGCTCTTGGACTGCTTGTGAGAAGAAGCGGAGATTGAAGACTCTGCAAGACGGCCCTTCGGAGTTGGCGATGGAGACGGGGTCAGCGTAGGAGATGTGCTTTTAGAAGTAGAAGAAGCTCCAGATGGAGGTCTTTTTATTATTTCAATTTTCTGTGCGGTGTTAAATAAATAAAAAGACAATGCAGCATTATTCTCAGCTGTCAAGGCAATTCAAGACACCAAAAGGACACTAGCCCTTGGACTTTCATGCTGGAATGTCTAAAGAAAGGCCATAAGATCCACTGTACTTTCATTTCATACACTGCATGTGTAGTGCCATGAGTTGTATTATTGCTATTACCAATATTCCTTTTTTTACATCATGTTTGTTTGTTATCAGATCACACACTTTACTTTGAAATAATTTATTAAAGCAGCAGTTGAAGTTGAAGCAACATTCTACGTGTGTTTTTTTAAAAAAATAAATCGGTTCTGTACTATGAGAAAGTACTTTTCTGTAGCATTTAAAATGTCAAATAAAAATGTTTTAAAGACATTTGTAGTGTTTCTAATGTAGGAAGTATTTCCAAAGTGACAGCCACTTTCCCCTTCTGATAGGCTCTGGCTCTTGAGCCCCACCCTCTCTCTAGCAGTGAACCAATTATATCTAGTAACTGCCCAGTCAATCATATTCCAGGACTACATTGCCCAAAATGCTATGTAAGAACTGAATTAAATAACCCTGAGCAAGTGATTGATTACAGGAGAACAGATCGATCTGCAGCTTAGCTAATCACTTGTCAGTGTGCAGATTGTATTGATGCACATATTGAATGGGAAAAATATATATATTTTCTTTAAAAAACAGCATCTTGAACTGCAGCTTTAACTAAAAAATCTATTTAATTGCAAGCTGACTTACATCAGCAATGCCAGGCATCAGAGGGAGGGGTGTGAGTACTACCTCCTATTCAACACATTTACACCATAAACTATTGTGTTCATCTGTCCTGGAAGTGGTAGCCTTTTATATGCACACCCATGTAGCCAATAATATTGAATAGTAGGCAACAGTCTATTACATAAATATAAGTAAAACAACATTTTAAAAGATTCTTCTTGTCTGCAGAAGCTTTTGTTTCATATACTTCCTTAGCTTGAAATAAATCACCTGCTACCCTAAGTGCTTATTCATTGTGAAGTCACCTTTGTTAAATGTCCGTTGCTGGTGGGAGTGGCGCTCTGTGGCTCAGGTGCAGTGGATCCGCACGCTGTGTTGCTAGGGCTATGTGGCTGGGTTTTCTTCTGCTCAGATAAACTGGCTGCTTTTTTCCTCTGGGCTGCTATTTGGGACAAGACGTTATCTGCACTGCCGCCTTACAAAAGAAAGAGGAGACGGGTTGTACCACACTTTAGCTGTGCAGAAGGGAAACATACTGCGGACTATATGCAAAGGTTCTAATACGACCACCACTATTTTGTTCATTAGGACCTTGATCTTTGATAAATGTCCTCAAGGTAAATAAACCCTGATAACGGTTCCAATGGAACACAATGATGAAGATGCTTTGCACTAACAATGCCTGATATTTGCATTTAACCTGTGTGCCCGTGTCTTTGATCTTGAGTGATGTTGTGTCACTTCAGAGAGCACCAGATTTATTATATAGATCAGCGGTGCGCAAACTGTGGGGCACGACCCCCAGGGGGGGCGCGACACTGCCGACGGGGGGCGCGGGGTTTACAGAGGCCCCGCGCACTTCCCGAAGGCACTTAAATTAAGTGCCGGGGGAGCTGCAGGGCCTCTGTAAACCTAACTTACCGTGGCTCCGGCGGCTTCCTCCCTGCGGCGCCATGGCAACGCGGCGTCAAAATGACGCTGCGAGGTCATGTGACGTCACGTTGCTATGGCAACGTGACGTCATTACGCCGGAGCGCGGGTAAGTTGGTGTTGGGGGGGGGGGGGCGCGGGAGTGAGGGGACAGCCGTCAGGGGGGCGCAGGGAAAAAGTTTGCGCCCCCCTGATATAGATTATAGAACATTGTCAGTGCCACTGTGTCTCCTGAACAAGACTGTAGAAGTGCAGTATCATACTCTCAAACCTACTGACTCACACAACAGCAAGGTTCTGCGTTCTGCAGCATGTAAGACTACATCAAAACTGCACTATAGAGATACAAATATAAGGGCATAAATACAAAAAGAATGTCTGGAGTTGTTAATTTTATGGAATTAACTCGTAGCATTGTGAGACCCCAAAATAATAATTTCCTGTATTTCAAATACAGAACAAATTTAGCATCACATTTGGATCCACACGTCAAGAGATAACTGTATGTAAATGATGTTCCCGTTTTTTTTATTTACTGAAATATAGTGTCAGTATTTTAACTACATACATGTCTGGGGTGAAGGCTTTATGATGTATTCTGCTTTGAGTAATACCTGTAACACTATTGGCTCCACCAGAGGAGTGAGGAGAGTGGTTAAAGTTCCCTGAATTTGAAGGTGATGTTGGGCTCCTCGGTAGGCTTGGAAATTTAACAGATCTTGAGGCTCGGCTCACTGAAGTCTGAACATTGAGAAGGAAAAGAAGGAAATCATGGTTGGAGAAAGTTGTTCAACATACTATATATGCATATGAAAAGCTTAAAGGCAGAAACGAAGTCCCTAACACCTTCCAACATACTGTACAACACAACTAGCATCAGCACATGGCAGAGAGAAGGGGGGTTGGTTATGGTAGGGAGAATGAAGAACAGAAGATCAGTTATCACTGGCACAAGCACAAGGGAGAACACTTCAAAATCACAAGCCACACTGGACATACGAGCCTGTCTGCATTGGCTTTCATTATCATTACAATTAGTCTTCGCATAGGCCACACATGATCTCTGAAAATGCAAGAGGAATAGGAGTGTTTGGCAGTATCCATGTGTATGTTTGTCACACTGATCAAAAGGAGATGCCAGGTTTAAGATTTGACTCTTAAGTGCACAAAGGAGTCGGTTCAAACCCCCCTCAGCAGGTTGAACCAACTCTGCGTAAATTTTAGATTCAGGCAACAAGCACTAGTTTGTTTATCTCGGGGGCAGTGTTCACTCGGAAAAAAAAGACGAACGCACACATCCATCAAAAAGGTAATCAGACCATTTATTAAGCATATGTAGCCCCCTTTCCCCTGTGTCTAAGGGAAACTATGAGCCCTTCATATTGCCTAGCAGAGCAGCTCCAATGGCACGTGTTTTCCGCTTGATACACCGCAAGCATCAGCGGCAATGGTGTTCTACCAATTCCCTCATCTTGGGCCAGAAGAACCGGTTTTGTATTAGGCCAATGGTCATGTCCACTCCCAGATGTCCATGGCCATCATGTAGGGATTGTAGGACCATATACTCTAGGTTCCTGGGTAGAACCAGCTGCCTTCTATCCGGATGGTTGTGGTAAGGAACCACCCGATAGAGTAGACCCATATCAGTCGACAGCCCCTAAGACTGCTGGGGACTGTAGTTCCCCCTTGCGGAGCCTGGCAATGGCCGCCACACCTATATCAGCACTGCGCCTTCGCACCCTTCCGATCGCGCATGCGCAAGTATCAAAATGGCGGCCGGATGCGCCGGGGAGCCTCCAGATCACCGATGCGCTCCCTGCCCTGCCTGCAGCGTCGCTGTAGCCTCCCCCTGCTCCATTCCCACAATGGAGGTAAGGGAAGGACTGGGGGACCTGGCTACACATATGTAAGACTAAGAAAGCACAACATTAGATTAAGCCATCTCTAGGTATAAAACCATGCAAAATGGCCTGATGACATTATTTGATGGATGTGTGTGTATCTTTTTTCGATTGAAGACTTTACCTGTGACGATTTATAGGGGATCCCGTCAAGATATTCTGCACCATCATATATATCTTTCGAAGATCTAACTCATCAACGGGAAGTGCACGGCAAGTATATCTTGCTTTTGGCATTGTCTATGTGTGTCTATGTTCAAGATGGCATTTAAAGAAACATACTGTATGTTGCAATTGAGAGAAAATGGCCCAGATTGCTTTGCTAAGCCATAATGCCCACTATAGCCCATTCACTTGAACCAGGCATACATTCTGACTGTGCAAATGTCTGGAAGTATGTACATACTGTTGAATATTATAAAATGCAATAATGTACTTATAATGGTATCGTTTTCATTCGGATGTATAAATCGCATGACTGATGGCTGCCACAGATAACAAAAATGCATTTCCTCCAACTCCTTGTGAGGAAATACTTCTTCGCAGAAAGTGGTGGATTTGTGGAACTGCCTTCCAACGGAGGTTGTAGAGTGGAATAGCGCAAGAGAGTTAAAAAATGTTTTAGATAGGCACAAGGCTATCCTCAATATGAAAGAAAGACGAGGATAAAATAGGGTCTGTGCTTTAACAACACATAGGAAAACGGGCAGACTAGGTGCGCCAAGGGGTTCTCATCTGCTGCCAAATTCTATGCTACTATGTTCCCATGTCTTTACCAAAGGACACCCCCGTTAGTTCCTCAGTATATCGTGTAGTCAGAGTTTGTCTGTGAGTCTGCAAAGGACTGTGTATACATTTTATATTTCTGGCTTCCCCAACGGGACGGTATATGTTTTCCAACAGCAATAACTGAATGTGTACACAAGACCAGGGGGAAATGTTACAAAGCAAAAGATTCAAGTACTGTACGCCTCGTTTTGGAAGAAGGACATTAAACACACATTTGTATATTAGTAAATGTGTAAAACAAAGTCAAATGTAGTGGATTTTACCATTTTAAACCTGGTGTTATGTACCGTGTCTACACATTCTTGTGTTTAAATGGTGGAGGGTGCAGAATATTTGTATCTCTGTATTAGATTTGTCTCATAGAGTTTGAGAAGAATAGATTGTAGAGTGCAGGTTGTAAAACATTTGAAAGCACAAGCACAACATTTCTTCAGAGATGCACAATATGCATGAGCTTTCCGGACTTCTGATGTCACCTTAAAGCTACTAACATACAGTAAAGTCACATCTGAGTCAGGCATGTGTAAATCTCCACAACTGGTATTTTATTCGGGGGAAAAAAACAATTATGGGCCATATTTACTACGCAATGCTATTTCAAAGCAATTTGGCCGTAAGGCGTCTTCCAATGCCAAAAGGTGCCTTACAAAATAGCACTACTTAGTTAATATGTCCCTCTGCGCCATGAACAAAAAACACTGTACTTACAATATCAGAATTTCCACTGCTGTTAAAACTGGGCTTTGCGAGCCTTTGCGGCATTGACGCTCTGGTCTGGTCCATTTTACCATCTCTGCTGATTCTGGACCGGTCAGAATTCCACAGCTCAAAGTTAGAAGGAGGCAAGAACGGTGGGATCACAGCTTTCAGTTTGTCGTTGGGGAGTTTGGCAAAAGGAGCCCCATTCTTTAACTAGTGGCAGAAAGACCCAAAACAAAAAGCACTAAATTTTCACATAACCAGCTGGAATAGAAAGGTTGTTTTTTTTTTGCCCATGGTGCCCCGCATGTTTTGAGAACATTATTTCTAATCTAGTGGGACCTTTTTGGTCACTTTGCAACATGTAAGGAAAAGAACAATATTTTGATCAAATTCACCTTGCCGCACAGAATACGGATTAAAAGAAGTTTACTATTGTTTCACATGTTTTCTAACGTACAACACTAGCTCAACAGGTGTCACATGACGTGTATTTTTTTTGGTCCTCTTCAGTACAACTCACCAGCTATTTAGGCTGGTCTTCCACCACAATAGGGCAGCTGAGTAGTTGAAGAAGGTAAGGCTTTGTTCCCTATATATGTTTAACATGTGTTTAATAATTACATTGTCTTAAATGTATCCTTTAAATGAATAGCCCCCGGCCTTTTAGTAACTTTGCTTCAGGTGGGATACTTCTGACAACAAACATGCAAAGTTAACCCTGTTTGTTAAAAAGCCAGGCCCTCTGAGGAACTTTCTAGTCTTTCTACACTCCACGCCACCGCAACTGCAACTAAATCTGAGCTGATTGACTGACATCTGGTCAAGCGTTCACACACCAAACTATATTTGGAAACTGCTTTAATCTTTTATACTAAATGTCAGTGCACATCTGTGACGGTGGGGGGGTAGCCAGGCTATCAAATAAAGGTTTAAGCCCGTTTGGTTACCCCTGATCAGTGTGTTGGGTTTATAGAGTGTCAGCTCTTGAGCCCAGGGTTTGTACCTGCATAACCTGTAATGTGCGGTAATAAAGTATTGTATGTGTTTTTACCTTTCCAGGAGTGCCAGCAAGCAGAGCTTGCTGTGGTATGAGTTTCAAGGGGGGGTTTGTGGAGAAAGTGTTGTCAGAATGTGCCTAGCTAGTTTGGGTCCAGAGTTGCTGGTTCCCCGAAAAATGTACCCAGGAATCAGGCATAATTCCTGGATACATGTAGGCCCATGTATAGACAATATCTCCCCTTAAAAACGCTTTTGCGACTCACCACTAGGGGTTCTCTGCTTCAGCACAGGCCAGAAAGGTAAAGGGGGCATAGGGATGTGAGGTGTCCCTGAAACAGTCAAGGGGTCCCTAGGTTAATGGAGACACACAGTAAATGCCCAGGTCACCCAGAACCGGTATAGGGGTTCTGAGGTGCTCCAACCATACATATAAGGTTGTGAGGGGATTCTTAGAATCTGTACTAAGTCTATGCAATAGTGTGTGGGTAATATGGCTAGTGAAAAATAAAGTGCAATTTTTTATTCTATTTCCCATACCAGAAAGACTTAAGTTTTTAAAGTGTATATTTTATTAACAAAGGGTGTTAAGTACATATATGCTTTGTGCACAGTAAAATGAGGCACATGGATGAAAAGTGTTCCTGTAGCTGCGGGGATCCCTAGATAAAATAGGGTTACCCCAGTTAGTGCCAAGGTGTACCAGAACCTGTATTTTGTTTGTGGGCTCTGGAAATCCCCTGTAAAGTATAGAAAAACCTGACCTGTTTAGGGGATTTTGGGGTTCCCTGTGTCATTGACACTCCAGATTTTGGGAGTGTAAGTTTTAGGTGGGATATTGGGGTGAAAATGTATTCCTTTTGTTTGCAGGAGATCGGGAGGCCCAGCTACTGGTGGTTCCCTGATTCTCCTCAACGTGCATGCACTATTTGTGGGTTCGCTGGGTGAATTATATTGGGGCTACACCGTGTCCCCCAGACTCCTGGTTTTCGAGCCCAGATATCCCCAACTAATTTCCCACACGTAAATAAGGTTCCCCCAAAGTTTATACTTTATTAAAGTATGATTCGTAGGGTGTTATACTGTATGTATAAAAATCCATGCAGTCAGCCTAAGCATTTGCATATGAGACATGATGTCTGCCAAGCCATCTGGCCTCAAAGGGGATCCAGGATGCCAAGAGGTATCGAGCCATTTGGTAGCAAGGAGGGGCAGACGAAAAGGCGCCAACAGCCATTTGGGTTCTTTCAGACTCTGCGGAGCCTTCCCTGCCTAGCCATGCCCCTTTCTCTGACATCATCAGCCAGATGAGCCCTGCTCTGATTGGCTGCTGAGAATGTTCTCACGTTTCTGATAGGGGGGTAGCATATTGTGAATGAAACTCAGAGGTATTATAAACCACTGCGCCAATCAGATTTTCAGTTCTCTACAGTTCTCGGGAGTTCTCCAAGATTCTAAGCACAAAGTGAAAAGCCAGACCTCCGGAGAGGGGAGAGGGGTGGTGTCTGGAACTGCAAGCTGATTTCCGTTACAGGACGTGGCAGGCTAAATCTCAGTGTTTGGGGAAAATACTTAGGTAGGGTTCCCGGCACCTAGTAGAGATTAGTTGTGTACCCCAGTTCCCAAATAAGTGTGTCTTTTCTTATGTAGTTTGTGTAACATTGTGTGTTTACCATTTCCTGTGAATAAATTTACAATTTATTTAATTAACTTGTTTTGCTCAATGTATGGTCCAGATAAAAAGGTGTAAATGGCCTGGTCTCCCGTGACAACATCTCATAGATCATTTTTGCATACCTCACCCACATTGCAGACCATCTGCACTAATATATGTTTTCTATTTTTGATAATCTAGTGATATCTGCGCTCCCCCAAACTTACCTCTTAGGAACTACTGGGTTTCCATAGGCCTTATAAGGCTGAATGGGTTCTAAATAAATAAAAATATGCTCTTCTTTGGCCAAAGGCCTCTTTAAAGATCAAGGAGTTTTCACCACATTCTAATTCATCTGGCTATTGATTAACCTGATACTTCAAACACAGGAAGGATAAGAAAACCAGCAGCTTATTTTACAAAACTCAGTCTTATCCCATGACTCATGTATATGATATACCGCACTTCTTATGATCTACCTTACACTGTTTACTGTGTTGTTGAGTATATCACGTCCATTGGTTGAAGTGTAAATTAGCTGGCTCTAAGTTCTTGAAACAGAAATATGCTGGAGGCATATATGTATGTGCCTTACAAAACTGTTAGGGCAAAAGATAAATATACCAAGGAACATCATCCCATTGCATCCTACTCTCTATATTCCGATACGGCATGAAAGCCTGCAATTCATCCTGCGGCATCAAATGAAAGAGGGAGGGGGATAAATATTGTTTACTTTTTTATATATATTCACACACCAACAACACTTGAACCTCACCAGCCCTGTTATCCCCTGTACCCAATTTTCCAATTTACAGATTGCATTCTTATAGATTGTATACTCCTTGTGGCAGGGTCTCTTCTAATACATTGCAGGTCTATCCTATCTCTCCTAACACCATTTTAATCTTGTTTGTAAATGTTACATACGCCCATAATCCCATTTCTAACTGTCCATGAAATATCTGTGAATTGAATGTTTAACCTCTGTTCTTTTAATGTAACCATGTATTATTATCATAACTCTGTGCTCAGGACATACTTGAAAACGAGACACAACTCTCAATGTATTACTTCCTCGTAAAACATGTTTTTAAATAAATAAAATAAATAAACAGCACTCCCAAGGAGATCATTACGTCTTAGATTGCTTTTGTACTGGGTGATCTCACCCAACTGTGGATTCTGTATGTATTGTGTACTTCAGACATCTATTGTAAACAAGGAGAAATGCATACAGAAAACAAAAACCGGATTGTACTGAGGTAGTTATGGGTTTCACTGCATTTTACCAGTTCAGAGCCGAAACACTATTATTTTTAGCAGAGAAAGAAGAGTAGCAGAATGTTCTGAAATGTATTCCCAAATATGACGGTACATCACAAAGTCTGTCATAAATAGATATATTTTTTCACTTTGTATTTGTTCCAACCCCTCCCCCCCAGAAACTCTTACCATAGTTGTTAATAGTACATCATCATTTTCAGTCTTTGTTGTGCCCAGCCCTGAAATGCAGAAAAGTCGTGAGTTACAAAACACAGTAAAGTATATGGTAGATTTGACTGAAAGACTTTGGTTGGAGCTCATCAAGGTTTTAGTTAGAAGAGTAGTTGTCCCTGAGGTGGACATTCTGACTCTGAGACACTGTTACAAACTTTTAATTCCCAAAAGCTTGTTTATACGTTGAGAATAAGCTACAATTGAGATCAAGCTTTATTTGCGGAGTCTGTGAGAAATTGATGCATTTCTGCCATGAAAAGTTAGAATTACAAAATGAATTAAGTAGAAATAGCCATGTTAGACCAGTTGCAATCGTGCAGAGTAAATGAGTACTTCAATATTAGGAGAGACCTTTTTTATTTGGACTAACAAGGGGACTTGGACTTTGGTGGAAAAGATGGGTGGTCAGAGGATGATTCTGAGGGAGAAATAACCTATGCAAACTGGATACCGGTAGCTAAGTCCCCTGGGTCATTTAAGTCAATAAGGGACTCATCCCTGTCCCAGCAATCTGCTACTTTTGGTGTGTCCTCCCAGGTGGACACAAGGACCAGTAGTCCACACGTAGAACATCAGATCAGGGAACCCCTTAAGTGGTGGGACCCAATGTTTCAGGGCTACTCCGCCAGTTTAAATAGAACACGGCTACTGCTGGTCTATAGTCCTATCGTGGACCACTGGTGGGAAGAAGGTCAACTGTCCCAGGAGGAAATAGCTGAAGCGCTTTGTAAGAGGGTGGGCGAGATTAATTTAGGGGTGAGAGTCCCTAAGGGCCCCTCTGTATTCTATCAGGAGGTAGAGCTCAGTGAGCCTAAATTTTGGGACTGCCTGGTCAGGGAGCTAACCGTACGATCCTAAAGTTCAGTAGAGCTGACAGGGCTATCTTTAACCGGTACCGTCAGTCTCATGGATATACCTTTCCATATGTACCTGAACCACTTATGGGTGAGATAAACAACCGTCAGGAGTGGCTCAGACAGGCGGTTGTAGAAAATATAAAGACCAAAACTTCTGATGACAGATATATTACTGACTCCAAAATACGTTCTGTTATGGACGAATAGCTAGGGGGTACATGTATCTACAAAGATAGGGTAGAAGTTAGGCAGTGCCCATGTCCTCCCAAGGTGTATTACATCTGGACCAAATTATTTGATGGGCGGGTAGTAAAGAAGCCCGACCCTAAATATTATAAGTGAGGGTTTTCTTTTTCTTCCTTTGGAAGAAAAGCTATGTACTGTATTCATCATCGCTGTAAACTAGTGGATGATATGGGTAATTGTAACTGTATATGGTTATGTAATATATCTGCTGTAACCTGTTTCTGTATTGCAGGCTCCAGGTTACTGGATGGTGCCCAAATTGGATCCCAGTGAGGACATGGGAACTTATCACCTACGGGAGAGTATATCCATGCCCGCCTGTCACGTAAGTCCTAGTAGCTACAGGCAGTGACAGTCTATCTTGTGGGGTTTACCCCCCTCACGCAGCCTCCTTGAGTAACACTTTTTCTGTGTTGCAGCCAATCATGGTGCAGACCCCGTGCCTCCCCTTTTGCATTAGGGAGGATGCATTCCAAATGATAGTCAGTGTCTTCCCACCCAGGGAAGGGAGAGGACCTCAGCTCCTTTTGGGGCTGATTGAACCAAGATCTGTGCATAGCATAAGGCCTCAACATTATCTGCTGGCCAGCACCATCCAAGGGCCTGAAACCCATTCTCCGCTATATGCAAACCCCTTTTATATACTTCTGGCTAAGTCGCAGTCTATTGGACAGAAGTATAGGAGAAAAGAACTGTCATTGTAGGGACTGCCTATAGCTCTGCTGTAGCCTGTTATGACTGGAGGCGCTGTCACCAAATGAAAAGAACCTGATGATCACCTAAAGCCTGTCCTGTTCCCCACAACATCGCGGCAGCTCATCTCTCCTGGACCCTCACAGGTAACCAGCACCACACGTACCGGTAGCCTAGGCAAAATCACCCAGGAAGGGGGGGGGGGGGGAAACAGTGCTACACATAATTGTACATTATATGACTCTTTCTTTCTTGGTCTTAACAGTGGCTTGAATAAGTTTTGCCAGTTAGCAATGTATCCAACTACAGTATATATACTAATCATTAACAGTCACTGTTTGTTACTATATATAGTACCATGCTTCTTCCTATTACAAAAACGATACAGGCATAGCCAGCATTAACGTACGTAATGGGACCGGAGCATGTATGGAAAGCGAAAATGTACTTAAAGTGAAGCACTACCTTTTTCCCACTTATCGATGCATATACTGTACTGCAAGCGTCATATACGTGCATAACTGATGTAAATAACACATTTGTAACAGGCTCTATAGTCTCCCCGCTTGCGCACAGCTTCAGTACAGGTAGGGAGCCGGTATTGCTGTTCAGGACGTGCTGACAGGCGCATGCGTGAGCTGCCGTTTGCCTATTGGGCGATATGTCCTTACCCGCGAGTTTACTTAAAGTGAGTGTCCTTAAACCGGGGTATGCCTGTATTGTGTATAGGCCTGTAACAGGGACTTATCCCTGCAAAGCTGTATCTAGTGGTCTGAGAAATCCAGCAGAGAGCTGGTTAATTGCAGCTAGTCAATTAACCAGCTCCACCTGGGTAATCAGAGGAGGGTATTAAAAAAAACCCTGCTTGGGACAGACCAAAAACTCCTTAGCAAAGTCACAACAGTCACACAGTCCCCATGTCTCTCTCTCCCCTTAACTTTATTCGTTCTCAAATAAGGACAGGGTGGGATAAGGGTAAAGAAAACACTTGATTGACAAACACGTCCGTGAGAGGCGCCTAAGAAATTCAACTTGTAATTAATTTCCCAAAAATAAATAAAAGCGGTCAAACCTATATTATAAGCTTTGTTAGATTTGTTTGTGGAAGCCAAATAGATTGTTAAAACCTTTACAATAGGTTGTCTTCTGGCCGGCTATGTGGGATTACACCTTTAATCCCTTAGGTTATAAAACTGTGGTTCAAAGTTCAAGTCATATATAGAAGCACATGCACACCGCTGGTAGGTGCTGGAGGGGGGTACTTATCTGCCGGTGCGCTGTATCCAGGGAGGTCCAGACATCCCTATGTGAGACTCCCTGTTTTTTAGTTCACTTATTTAATGTGACACTGGTCATCCTGGCCGATCAACATTTGAAATTTCAAACAATCAGAAAACTTGGTTTCCAACTGCTCAGCTGTTCCAGTCCATTGGTTTTCAAACTCGGGTAACCCCAGGCACGCCAGATTTTAGTAATGACCAAAGGATGAGCAAACATGATAATGCATTTAGAATACATACAAATGGAGTATCCACATAACATCGCCTGGATGGACTTCAAGAAGAGGTTTGAAAACCTAAAAGCACCATAAACACAGTTAAATGGTTGGTTGATCTGCTCACCGCTGTCTTTGCTTGTAGCAGTCCACGCCATGGCAGATTCTGGTCTCCGTGGATTGGTGGTATCCATATGAGAAGAAGCTCTCATCATGGAGTCTAGGGACGCCCCTGCATTTTCTGTCAAAGGCACCAGACGGTTGCTGGAGAATCCGTGTCGCAGAGTCTGAGTCAGCTTCAGCTTGCGGAAACGGTTCGACATTCTGTTCCACCATGACTGGAGAAAGAAGGGGTACAATAAATAAATAAGGTAGCATTGAACACCATTTCCATTAAAATACAATTTAGACCAATTCATATACAGAGTTTCAGAATTTGAGGGAAATAGGCCCATATTTAATAGGCTGAGAAACCTCTTCCTGGTGCAGGAGAAGAGCTAAGTAGGCACCATGTTTTTATACTTAAAAGGTACAAGCCCATTGAATTTCTTAGGGGCCTCTGAAAGGGGGAAATGTTTGTCAATCAAGTCTTTTCTACACCCTGCGGCTTAAATTTGACTCAACACGGGAAACCTCACCCGGCCCAGACACAGAAAGGATTGACAGATTGATAGCTCTGTCCTTATCAGAGAGCCAATAAAGTTAATGGGAGGTGGGGAGAGGGGGGTCTCTAGCTGTAATAGCACTGGCTGTTCACACAGCCAGTGGAAATCAAACACCTCCCAAGTCTAACTTTAACAAATAAAAAAAAAATACTCATGGATGTCAAAATTGTGAGGCAACACAATCGTTATTTCTAGTTAAAGGAAAGCATATAAAACCCCAATAAGCTCATGTTGAACCCCCAAAATAACCACAATATATATATGCGTATAGGTGACAAAGAGGAGTGCTACTGAGCATGGCAATATATATTTAAAACCAGAGACAGAACATGAAACACAGACAGAGCTCAGTGCTACATCCATTAACACAGATACACGGTACAGTGCCTATATATATATATATATATATATAAAGATATCTTTTGAATAAAATGGTTTTTTAGTTTAACCCTTTGGCCAAAGTGTTGTAAGCCCTTGAGCCCCTCCAAGGCAGACCACATCTCAAGGGTCCTAACACTAAAATAAATTCTTAATAACCTGTACATTACCAGGAAGAATGATTTATAATAAAACTGTCAAAATTAGCTCTGTCTGTGTTTCATGTTCTGTCTCTGGTTTTAAATAGTTAAAGGAAAGGACAACTTTTTAAATCCAATCTCTGAATACAATTTAAAAAAAATCAAGATGTCAATGGAATGAAAAGGTAAGGTGCTTGATGAATAAGTAGAAGAGAGTTCCATAGACAGAAAAAGGTTTAAGACGTGAGATGGCTGTAGAGCTAGAAGATGTAAGGATGAGACATGGAAAGGGGGATTTGCGCGCGCTGTCCCTCCAAATGCAAAAAACAAAAGAGAGCACAAGGCTGCCACGTTGGTATAAAACAGACCATATCGCTCTATGGAACCTTCTAATGGCTTCCTCGCGGTGTCTCAGGGTTGCAGCATGTAGGTCCGTCGTCACGGACGTAACGTCGCTGCGTATGACGTCACCACCTACGCGTTTCGTGTCAAATGACACTTCTTCAGAGCATGGTGCCGTGGGTGCCTTGTGCTCTCTTTTTTACCATCTCTATCAGGACCTTCCCACTGAGCCATAGATGTTAGTACCTTATCCTGGGCGGGTGTCTTGGGTGTTTTTAGATACACGTGTTATCTATGTGGTGTCATTTGACCCTTATTGTGATACATTTTATGTGGTATTTTATATGTGTCATTCTTTGTTTTACTTTGATAAAGATTTGTGTACTAATTTCGGTTTTCTGGCTTTCTTTCTATGCGCTCCTATTTTTGTGTTTTTTGTAAGGATGAGACATCCTTGGGTCAGGTGTAAGAGGTGAGTAAGGATGTAACGAGGAGATCAGAGTTTATATATGTGGAGCTGCAAAGGACTGTAGAGCCTTGAAGCAAAGGCGGAGAATTGTGTAGTTTAGACGTAGATTAAGAAAAAGCCAGTAGAGACATTTCAGGAGATCAGAGGCAGTTATGAGTCTAGAAATGCAAAAGATGATTCGAGCCAGAGCTTTTTATAATAGATTGGAAGGGACAGAGGTGGGAGGCCAGATAAAACAATGTTGCCATAATTCAATACAGAAGAGAATAAAGTAATCTATTAGTGTTTTAATAGTTGAGGAACGTCGGAAGAGGCGTATCTTTGCAATGTTGCAGATGAAGAGACGGCAAGATCACTGTATGTAATAGTGTTTATATGAGGGGAGAAAGAGAGGGAGGAGTGTAATGTAACCCTTAGACCAGGGGAGCGCACACTTTTCCTGCTGCGCCCCCCTGTTTTCCTTGTCCCGCTCTGGCACTCCCCCCCCCCCCCCCTGGTATCCGCGTCATTTGAGGCGTGTGACGTCACATGGACCCGCGGCGTCAGTTGCCATGGCGACGCATCACAGACGGCTAAATCCCGGTAAGTGAGTTACAGAGACCTCACGCTATTCCCCGGCATTTAATTTAAATGCGTGGGGAAGAGCGCGGGGCCTCTGCAACCACCCACGCCCCCAACAAAATCTCCTCTGGGGGGCGCGCCCCCAGTTTGCGCACCCCTGCCTTAGACAGCTTACTTGTGAGACTGGGTAGATAGTAGTGTTATTGACTACAATGGAGAAGGGAACGATGGGGCCTGGTTTGGGAGGGAGTAGGAGAAGTCGTCTTAGATATACTAAGTTTGAGGTGACAAAGGGCCATCCAGGCTGTGATTGCTGATAGACAACCTGTGATTTATAACTGGACTGCTGGTGTAAAGTCAGGTGCGGACAAATACAGTTTTGTGTCCTCAGCATAGGGATGATAGCTAAATATAAAGGAGTTAGAGGTCACCAGTGAGTGGAATGGGACATTTGGTCGCAGACGTCTCGCCGAGACTAAGTCCCCCCAGCGTTTGGCCACAGGGGGACCCTCCGCCGCTCGATTCTCACGGCCTGCCGCTTCTACAATAAGGTAACTTTTAGGGTAAGGGGTTAGTTTTAGGGTAGGTGGTTAAGTTTAGGAGTTTTAGTGGTTAGGATAGGGGGTTAACTTTAGGGGTTTTAGTGGTTAGGGGTTAACTTTAGGGGTTTTAGAGGTTAGGGAAGGGGTTAATTTTAGGCGTTTTAGTGGTTAGGGTAGGGGGTTAGCTTTAGGGGTTTTAGTGGTTAGGGAAGGGGTTAACTTTAGGGGTTTTAGTGGTTAGGGGGTTAGCTTTAGGGGTTTTAGTGGTTAGGGTAGGGGGTTAGCTTTAGGGGTTTTAGTGGTTAGGGGGTTAGCTTTAGGGGTTTTAGTGGTTAGGGTAGGGGGTTATCTTTAGAAGTTTTAGGAGAAGGAATAAAGATTTTTAGGGGAGGAGGTAGTGTTAGTATTAGGGATTTATGGGTAAAGGGTAACCTTAGCGGCGAAGTGGCTGGCGAGGTCACTGGTGGCGAAATGCCAGCAGATTTTGTCGAGCGAGACTGCTACGACGCAAATCTCCACCGGCCATTTTGCCACAAGTGACCTCGCCGCAGGGATCCTCCACCGCCAGTCACTTTGTCGTGTATAAAGAAGAAAGAGTACCCGGTACCCTAAAACAGGGCTTTGAGGTACAACAACAGAGAGATCCTTAGAGAAGTTGGTAACACAAGCACTGAAGAATCAGTGAGAGATGTAGGAGGGAAACCAGTAGAGAGCAGTGCCATGGATGCTAAGATAGTGGAGTATGGGACAGCAAAGCTAGTTTTTGTTTAGTTAACAATGAATAGAGAAAGTCCCATATCAGAACATACTGTCATTGGCATCCTGGGCTGGAGGAATGAAGCACTGTACCTTCAGCCCAGCCTTGTCATCTGGTGAAATTGGGATGTTAAAAGACTGTTTACTCCTGGAGTTTGGCAATGGAGATTTACTCTTCTGCTTTGCCCTTTCTTTGTCCACCTGCAGACAGACAGAGGCCAGCAATCGAACAAGCTCAGTGTCTGCAAGAATGAAAAACAAGGACAACATAAGGCTTTGTTTCACAAGCTCCAACACTTAGAGTGACCAAAACATAATAGGTAGCATTCATCAGGGCAAAACTGATGTAAAGGGAGGCACTTCATCTGGCATCTCTTAGCAGCAATGTATCGAGGTCATTTTACTCGAATCCAGAGGGTGCCCTTATGACATTCCCCGAACATCACAAGGGCCACCGGCACTCCGAGAATGTCATATATATTTTCCTCATTCCCTGGTGGAAGATTGTGTTCACCATTCCATCGGAGCAATGGAAGTAATTGGAACGGAAGTGGAGTAGTCACTTCCATTCTTGCCACTTCGGCGCTGGTCGCGACCACTGCTGCCGAGGCTTAGTACTACCGCATCGGCTTGAGATTTGAGGAATGCCCGCAGAAGTTATAATGACATTAATCAAATTATACGTGCCTGTGCATCATTCTGCTAGCATAAAAAAAAAACTCTAGAGGAGGTACAAAACTCCCTGGCTAATGATCAGTATTAAATGTAAGAAACTGAATGAATGAGCTGCTTAAATATAAAAAAAGCAGCCAGCATAAAATGTTGCGGTCGATCTACACAAAATGGTATTCCAACCATGGTTACAGCTTGCAATAGAATTTTGATGCCTGTGTCCCACCCACTTCAAAGCAGTGACATAAGTACAACAGCCCTCCATTTCCTATTGGCAATGTGAAAATGTTCCTGGCCAATGGAGCTCCATTTATTTTTGGTGTCTTCGGTACAGGGGATCACGGCCTATATTTATTCAGGAGTGCTATTCCCTGAGAAACCTTAAGGCCCGTTCCAGTGAATAGGCCATCAAGTGGGAGATTCACTGACCTCCAATACAGGTTCTCGCACTGCAACAAGATTGAAAGAAATTCAGGGCACTCGAACGGGCAATCCTCGAATAGGAAAAATTCAAAAAACAGGGTACCCAGGTATTGCAAATTGAAAAAGGCTTTATTTAAAGCATAAGTGTGTGGTAGAGAATGACCTTCAGAAAGCGCAAATAGTTGCGTGAAACGCGTTGGAGGACTACTCGGCCATTCTCTACCACTCACTTATGCTTTAAATTAAACCTTATTCAATTTGCCATACCTGGGTACCCTGTTTTTTGAATTTTTCCTATTCCAGGATTGCCCGGACAACGTTTGAGTGCCCTGAATTTCTCTCAATCTTGCTGCTGCTTTCCTGATCTCGGCGGCACTACAGGGGGTAAGAGGATGTGTTTGTAACCGTGGACGTGCGGTCTCTATATTCTTCAAGAAAGCCGGACAACGAGGACAACCAGGATTCAAATCCGGAGGTAAGAAGGCTTTTTCTTTCCTCCATTATCCTGTTCCTAGTCCTCAGAAGCTATCCCAGCTTGTTTATATTTGTGGGAGTTACATTGGGGTCAAGAGGAGATCGGTTGCTATACCTTCGATATCTCCAGGACATACCATTGCTCCCCTTCAGACTCGGCTTATACCCTCCCACCCAACCGGGCACATTGACTTCACAACTTGTTTGGACGCATTCCTGGAGCGCACGACTGTATTAGTCTACTCTCGCACTGCAAGTCTGCGTCATCTGCCTCTCACGTCAATAGAAGTCAACACAGGATCACTGTGTGATAACCTGTATCAGAGGTTAAGGAATCCCGGAAAAAGTGTGCTGAGGGCCACAAAGAGAGCAGATACTAGCATTCTAACCAGGTGTACTAGACTAGTCCTTTAGAGATGTCAACCTCCAACGTTTGAAATCAGTGAGATTTGTAGGTCTGGTCAAACGCATGGCATTTTATTTGAAAAATATTGATTATTATCAGTGAGACTCCATTGAAGTTTATGAGACTGCTGATGCTAAATCCTGTGAAACTTGCAGAAAATCAGTGGGAGTTGACATGTCGGCTCCATATTTTGCTCACCAAAAGGCTCAGTACCATTATGGCTGTTTTGAACAATGCATTTAGGTCATACTCAATATTGTGTGAATACTCCCGCCCCCCCCCCCCCCCCCCCCCATATGCTGAAGATTTCAGTTGCATTAAATGGGAATTCAATCTTCTCCAATGTAGACTCATCTGCACAGCACATTACTGTATAAAATGACCTTACAATGCAAGATCATAGCTGTGCTGCCCTCAAGTGGTCAGTTACATTATTTTTGTAGTTATAGATGTGTTTATTTTTTATTAATCAGAACATAATAATAAAAAAAATCAACTGACAAAAATAAAGCTAATGATTTCTTATACAGAGAAGAGTCAGATCATTTAATTCACTTAGTGTCAGAAAAATTATTATTAAAAAACAAAAAAACAAATGCGTGAATGTTTCATTAATAACTTTTATGATCTGCTAGATCGGTGTATGTTATTCCGGGTACAGTTACTGTGTACATATAGAAGCTAGCACTGGGAGCACCCGAGCCTCTGTGATGTGCATTACACACACTGCGGTTGGACGTTATATGACACCTGCTGGAGATGTCACGAGAACATTAAAGGTACAACCCCAACGGATAATGAATTTAAAAAAAAGATTAAAATAGAAAAAAAACCCAGCTGAAATAGGTATTATTAAATATGATGTACTTGTTCTTGCTGTCAAAAACGTTTGCCCTAGGAGGGACTTCCACTTCAAAATCATAATCTTTATCAGTCTGATTATTGTTTGCATTAGAGATGACGATCCAAAATGGAGTCGCAAAACCGGTAGCGATCTTTCAGATTCGATTCCTTCCGAAACGTTTCCCCAGTCCTCAAGAGGGCTCAGAAAGTCGCCAAATTAGTAAGCTTTGAGTGAAGTATTGCTAGACAGTGAGTGAAACATGGCGTGCGTGACCTGATTATAGTTTGAGCCTTAAGCAAATCCAACGATTTCAGAGAATTTCACGAACAAATCGAGTGATTTTAGAGACTTTAGCAAATCAGCAAATTAAACGGCATTGCAAAATGCACAGGAACTTAATGCTTGGGGAATCGCTTGCCAACTTTTGACTCAGCTGTAACTTTTTCACGTTGTTTGCCACCTCATGCAAAGGTTCGCACGTCTTTCATATGTACGCCACTGTACCACAAAATCAATACGGATGCGAGAATTTTAGAATGTTTCCTTCCCCCCGAAAAAGAGGGAAACTTGAAAAAAAGTTAAATAAAAGTCAACAGCTGACGAGTAATGAATAGATGTTATACAATAAAATTAATAAATGGCAAACCTGGGTCATTTAGCAGCATCACTAGGTCAAATGCCGTGTATCCATTTTTTGCACGCAGATTGACATCAGCTCCTTGATTTAATAGATATATCACAATTTCCTTGTTTCTTAAGGAAGAAAAGACAAACAAAACAACAGTTGAAATTCCTTTCCTTTTGTAGCTTGAGTCTTTTACATGCACTGGTGTAGGAACACTCAACACACATTAGCAATCATACATGCAAGCACTTACAATATGAGCAGTCTTCTGACATGAGGCACCTTCCTGCACTGGAAGACACCTTAGGCCTGGGTCCCGCTACATCTGACGGCGCCCACGGCGGCGTGCGCATCACTCACCAGACCCGAGTTCCTCCCGAGCCGGCCCCGTCCCCCCTCGCTGCAAGGCTCGCTGCGCACTGTGACGCGTCAGCCAGCAGGGGATACACGAGGATCGTGATCCCAAGCGGCGACGCGTCATGTGGTTCGGCAGGGAGCCAATGAGGAGGGGAGGAGGAGGGGGCAAGGAGGAGGAGGGAAGCTGTGAAGCTGTCTACAGCTACGGGAGGGAGGTCTGAGTGTGTGTGTATGTCCCCCTCTCTCCAGTGCCCGTCTTGCAGGCTGAGCGTGCTGGGGAGGTTGTGGCAGCTCCTGCTGCTGAGCTCGTCTTCCCTGGTAGGAGAGGCAGCAGCAGATGTACAGGGGGGACGGGGGGTGGGGGGGTACTGTGGCGGGGTCTCCCGGTATAAAGATTCCGCTGCCCGGTCATGATTGGGGTTCCTGAAAGAATTCTTGCCTGCACACTCCTCAAAGACTACATATAGCGGTGAAGTGCCGTGCCTGTGTCCGCCGTGGCCCCGCCCCCTCGTCATTTCTGCGCCCACAAAGCCCGTTTTGGCCACGCCCCCTCGCGCCTCAGAATGCCGCCTGCAGACCGCAGTATAGCGCTCTGCACGAGCCGCCTGTTTGCAGTGCGGGCGCGCTGTCTGAGGCAGTGGGGCTTTAGCCTTGCAGTTCATTGACTTGAATGGACTGTGGTGTCTTCCAGTGTCGGAGGGTGTCCTATAGCAGAAGACTGCTTAGTAAATATGGCCCTATATTGGTATTGTTAGATGTCCTACAACCATGGCTGGGCTGGGATTCCCTAAGGCGCTGGATGAACAAAGGTTGCTACTGTATATTTCTCAATGTCATTAGTTTACCTAGACCAGGGGTGCGCAAACTTCTTGAGCTGAGCCCCCCTGCAGGGCAACCGCAGCGTTCGCGTCCCCCCCTTGCCAAGGACTCGGCATCAAAGTTCGTCGTGGGTCATGTGACGTCACCCCGTTGCGTCATTTGACACCACATTGCCATGGCGATGCGTCGCCAAAGACCCAGCAGAGAGCAGGTAAGTGAGTCACAGAGGCCTCACGCCTCCCCCGGCATTTAATTTAAATGCCATGGGGAAGAGCGCAGGGCCCCTGTAACTGCCGCGCCCCCCTAACAATTCTCACGCCCCTTTGCGCACCCCTGACCTAGACAAAGGATATCTGACCTTAACCTGCATGATTCCACCTACCCATGGTAAGTAGCCTGCATTAGGGCTGTCCAGGCATGGACACTGTCCTGCTTGTTGACATCTGCATTCTTGTCAACCAGCAGTTGCACCAGTTCCAGTTTTCCGGTTACCGCGGCTATCATCAGAGGGGACGCTCCATCTGCGTTGACTGCGTTGACTTGATTAGGATCCTCATCCACAATTTCTTTAACCAGCTGAACATTCCCTAGAAATGTACAAAATGTTATTTACATACACACCGTTCTCATGGAATTATATGTGTGTGTAATATATCTACTGTGTATATACTTTATATATAAAATTAAAAACGAATACCATTCTGTGGCTAACGAAATGCTTTTATTTGTGCGAGCTTTCGAGATACACTGATCTCTTCTTCCGACGGTGTTACAAAGGATAAAGCAAGAAAGGGTTTTACTTAAACACAGTGCTTCCTGGAATGTATCTGTGACTGAAGACTATCCCTCCCCCCCTGTGCAGTATGCGATTTATGACAAGGTGTTAAATGGTCCCTGATTTTTAGTGATGTAAGAGTGTGTATGTATGTACAGGCATACCCCGCATTAACGTACGCAATGGGACCGGAGCATGTATGTAAAGCGAAAATGTACTTAAAGTGAAACATTACCTTTTCCCACTTATCGATGCATGTACTGTACTGCAAGCGTCATATATACGTGCATAACTGATGTAAATAACGCGTTTGTAACAGGCTCTACAGTCTCCCCGGTTGTGCACAGCTTCGGTACAGTTAGGGAGCCGGTATTGCTATTCAGGACGTGCTGACATGCGCATGCGTGAGCAGCCGTTTGCCTATTGGGCGATATGTCCTTACTCGCGAGTGTCCTTAAAGTGAGTGTCCTTAAACCGGGGTATGCCTGTATGTATGTGTGTAAATATATATGTATAAAGTGCCCACAGTGTAGACTGCGCTTTACAAAAGGTGTGTGTGGGAGTGTATACCAATGGTGTGGGTAGGTGTAGAAATGTAAGAGGGTGTTGCATTACTATTAACCACAGTTGTTTCTAAGATAGCTCCACAGTTTGTTTACTGCTCATTGTTTAGCAAGTGCACTGCTGTTCTTGGTGCCAATCTTTTTAAATCCGCGTCTCTCACTTAGGGTATATACAGATGTAATATCAAGAAATATAATACCGCTCGCCTAATTTTACCCAAATGATGGTTATATCATAATAATGTAGGTGCACCTGGAGAAAACAATACAGCAGAGACAGAAATGACCCAAGAGGGGTCATTTCTGTCTCTGCTATATACATATGTAGTAAGACTTACTGCCACCGTGACCGCGAGAAGGTGCAAGATAACATCTGCATGAACACTTTGTTGTCCGCGCCTCGGCCATCCTTCGGCCACGCCTCGGCTACGGTCAGCCAGAATTATTATTTGTGTGGTTATTTATGTAAGTGCAGTTCTGTACATGGGGCAGGCAGGTGGCGCACTGGAGCCGCAAGGGGCCAAAGATTGCAAATACAGATTGTAAATGTGTAAAAATTGTAATTGTAAAAATTAGAGAGAAGGCGCGGCTCAGTGAGTAAAGACACTGACTAACACTGAGTTTGGAGCACCCGAACCTGGTTCAATTCCTTGTAACGTTGGGCAAGTCACTTTATCTCCCTGTGCCTTAGGCACCAAAACATAGATTGTAAGCTCCACGGGGCAGGGACTGTGCCTGCAAAATGTCTCTGTAAAGCGCTACGTAAAACTAGCAGCGCTATACAAGAACTACAGTATTATTATTATTAAATGCCAGGGATTTACACTTGGTCTTTTGCGGCACTGAGAACAGTAAGTCTTGCTACATCTGTAGGTGATTTGCACTAGCTACTTTGACATACGTCCCAAAGGGAACTGCAACGTTGATCCATTTTTTAATAAATATTTTGCACTTTTGCAAAGACCTATGGAGAGGTATGGTCTCTTCTCCTGTTTCTGCATCTGCAGGAGTCGCTTCTTCTGAGCTTTCAATGACAATCTTCATAAGTTCATCTCTTGGCCCAGGACATAGTGCACTCAGCGTCGCTGAAGCGGGCTGAGCCGCGCTGAACAGATGCAGAAAGCCGCTGCATCTGTTATCAGCATGGCTATAGTTTCTCCCTCCGCATGCGCGCTGATGCACGCTGAGGAGGAGAAACTCTTCCGAGAGCGGCAAACTGAAATTTGCCGCTCGGGGAAGCGGAGGAGCGGTCACGTGACTGCTCCCATCCAATGGGGCTGCAGCCGGTCCTTCACCGGCAACACAGAGGTCTGTGTGTGTCTGTGTGTGTGTGTAGGAGGGGGGGGGGGGGGGGGGGGGGGGG